>VOCN01044066.1:0-12739 GCA_007922305.1 Dermatemys mawii
CACCCCTGCAAATAAAGGGTCCAAAGAGCAGGCCAAAGCCTGGGGTTGACCAAGGGATCCCCAGATCTTCAGTCTGACACTCTCCCAACTGAGCTGCTTCAGCACCTATAGGGCACTTTTTGGCCTGCTGCTTGTCTGTCTGGGATGTTTTTGTCAGTCATGGCACAGAAAAAGGATTTCATTGCGAGTGGCCCATGGAGGTAAGATGAATTGTTGCCTGCCTTGCTCAGCTTGACTTCCGTCCTCACCCCATTCCTGCCTTAGCTCTTGAGTTACAGGGTGGCTGAAGGGAACTGGGGCACAGCGGCACAGGAAGGAAATTGGGCAGCAAGAGTCCTGCTGTCACTTGCGTCCCCGCCATTCTCTCAGCTTTACCTACTGCAGCTCAAATTCTCCAGGACTCCCCCACACACACACACCCAGCTCCCTTCACCACGCACAGGCCTGTATCCTGCCTTCAGCCCAGGCAATCAGAGGTGCCAGGGGGCTCCCTGGCCGGCCACCACCTCAGACACCTCTTGCCTCACGGCCTAGGCTCTTGACGCTCTGCTGATCGCAGCCTCGGTTGAAGGCCCAGAGCAAAAACAAAGAAGCACGTGCTTAGCAGAGAATGGTTTTGATTCATCGACCTCTGGGTTATGGGCCCAGCACGCTCCCGCTGCGCCACTCTGCTGTGTCTTGAGTGATGGTCTCCAGCACCCACCCTCCAGCCTCCACACTAGCACCCTGTGAGCTCTAGCACAGACAGGCAGCTGTGCAGGCTGCTAGGCAACAGTCCTGACAGTTACTAGCTTGTGTCTCTGTGGTGCAGTGAATTGGTCACTAAGCTATTAACTGAAAAAATGGTGGTTTCATGCCCCCCCCCCCGCCCAGGGATGGTTATAACCCTTTTTTCCTCAAGACTTGCTGAGAGACTCCAAAGCCCCTTTTCCTGCCGCTAAACTGTCCCTCTTGGTCTCAGTGGGTTCAGCTGAGGCCCAAAGAGTTTGCCCGGAAGAGCCAGCAGAGCCATGCAGTGGAAATCTGCTGGTCCATAACGTGAAATCCAGGGATCGAAACCATTCTCTGCTAGGCACGTGCTTCTTTCTTTTTGCTCTGGGCCGTCAAGCAAGGCGCAGTCTGCCAGGGATCTTCCCGGCACCTCTGGCTGCCTGGGCTGAAGGGAAGAGCTTTGAGCAGCCAACAGGGAAGTAGGAGGGAGGCAGTCTTTGAGCGGGCGTGTCTCAGCCGTTTCTCCCTTGCTGCTTGCAGGGCGGGAGTGAAATGAGGTTATCTGAAGATTTTGCACTTCAATTACACTGAAGTCCATGGCATGGCTGCTCGGAAACAGGCTTTTGTGGATCATCCCCCCCCACTCTTTCAGTCAGCAGGTGACCCCACAGCGTCCAAGAGGGACACCTTTGTGGTGACAAACGGGGGACTTCACAGCTCCCAGCAGACCTAGAGGAGCCCACGGGGATCATGACTTCAGTGGCAGCCCTGGGGGAACATAAACCCCCTTTCGATGAACAGCTGAACTCACAGACCCACGATATCACAGAGACACCCGCCAGCAGCTGCTGACAAGCCTGGACCCAGAGCCGCTAGGTGCTGCTTATGAAAAGCCGGCAGAGTGACACAGTGGACGTGTGCTGGGCCCAGAAGAGAGGAATCAATTAATAAAAACCCTGTTCCCCCACCACCAGGCCTCCTTCTTCTTAAATTTGTGTTTACACTGGGCCTTCAAGCAATGGGGCGGCTCGCACAGTGCCAAGAGGCTAACCTGTGAGACAGGAGGTGGCTAACACACAGCCTGCTGGGAAGCTCCCAGGAGATATTAAGAGACAGAGACTCCTAAATGCCCTTAGTAACAAGGGTTTGGGGTTCACCAAGACCAGTAAGGGGGTCACTGTGTCTGTCTTGTAACTCTGGGTGTCAGGTCACTGTGCAGCTTTGATCTAGAGCTCTGACTCCAACAAGCAATCAACAGCCCCCAGCCTCACCCTGGGTCTGCCCCACATGGTCACTCCTCACAGGCTGACCTGTTAGGGGCTTGCTCAGTTCCCTCACTGACAGGGGATGCAGACTTTTCTGTAAGGGGCATAAAAAGGGTATTTGGCTTGTGAGGAATCTGCAGTTTTGAGAGGGACTATCTATCCCTCCCATGGCCTGTTTTCATATGAGTCCTGGTGGCCTAATGGCTAAGATATTGGCTTCCTAAAGCAGTGGTTGTGGGTTTAAGTCCCACCTGCATTGTGAAACTATGGATCATCAGAAATACAGTAACAAAGATAAGAAAACCTTTGTTTTCAAAAAAACTTATGTGACTACTCAACCCTTTCAGAACATCACAGAATCAACACAGGGGAGAGGCCCTATGAATGCAGTGAGTGTGGGAAAACCTTCATTCGCAACTCCAACCTTATTACGCATCAGAGAATCCATATTGGAGAGAGGCCCTATGAATGCTGTGAATGTGGCAAAAACTTCACACGGGGGAGAGGCCTTATCAATGCAGTGATTGTGGGAAGAGCTTTGCTGGCAGCTCAGAACTTTCTAAACATCAGAGAATTCACACTGGGGAAAGGCCCTATCAATGCCTTGAGTGTGGGAAAAAATTCACTCACAGCTCAGCCCTTTCTATCCATCAGCGAATCCACATCGGGGAGAGGCCCTATGTATGCAGAAGTGACAAAGAGTCCTGTGGCACCTTAAAGACTAACCAAAGTTTAACAGCATAAGCTTTTGTGGGCTAATACCCACTTCGTTGGATGCATGCAGACGTATGTATGCAGTGAGAGAGGGAAAATCTTTAATCAAAGCTCACACCTTATTAGGCATCAGAGACTCCACACAAGGGAGAGGCCCTATCAATGCAGTGAGTGTGGGAAAACCTCCTCTTATCACTCTGCCCACGCTAGCCATCAGAGAATGTGCAATGGAGCTCAAGATGATAAAAGCCTTTAGGGCTATCAATACTTTCTTTCCTTTTAATATTTTGGTTGATTCTGACATAGTAACTTTTAAAGCTGTTTGAACTGTTTGCAGCACCCTTATCCCTTAGATTGTTCATGTGAGGGGCCCATTTTGGCCTTTTGCAGTTTGCCCTGTTTTGAGGTGGACCCATTTGTCCTTTCTATCAGCTCCATTGTCCCATGAGTAACTGGAGTGTGCTCTTCTTACCGGGAACCAGGGATCATCATGTTTATACCGTTCCTCCTACTGCAACTTTATCGTTAGACTAACCAGTGATACAGATTGTATCATTGCCAATTGTTCTCATATTACTCTAGGTCAGGGGTCTCAAATATGCAGCCTGCAGGACTCTTCTGTGCAGCCCACCAAGCTCCCCACCTGCCCTGCCCAAGGCTTACCTCTTCTAGCACCTCTCTCACCCCTGGCCCTCCATAGCAGATACCATCTGCTGTCACTGCCACAGCAAGAGGAGGAGGCAGCCAGAGGAACGGACCCAAAGCGGCACCCAGGCTCGGGATCAGATCATGTCTCCCCACTCTGAGCACAGAGCTCAGCTCTCTTCCCAGTGAGGAAGGGCATGCCAGCTCCCTGGGTCAGGAGCCCCACCACCTTGGGATCTTGGACCGGTGCCTTTTCTTACCCTAAGGATCTGCCTGGCTGCTCTGCCTCTTTCCCTGCTTGCAGCTTTTTTCCCGTCCCTCCTTCTCATTTTCCTCCTCTGATGGGAGGATGGCCTGTCAAAAATGCCTGTCTTATCTGGTCACCTCGTTCAACATGCAGGCTCACCCTCTGCCCTGGGGCAACTTTGGCTTTTGCTGTCTGTTCCTTCTCTTAGTGGTAACCCTGTCTGTGCTGTGGAGACTAGGCTGGCACAACCCCATGGTGCAGGAGGTCTTTCCATTGCTTTAGGCGCACCACCTCCCCAAATGCTCTTAGCTATGCTGTGGGTTAGGTTGGCACAGCCATGTCGCCCAGGAGTGAGGTTCCCTCTTACACCCCCCTGATGGACAGAGCTATTTTGACTGAACTGTTCAGCACGCACCAACCCTCATAAGCTTTTATGTGTGGTGTTGGAGGATTGTTTCAACAGCTGGGAGTCCACTTTCTGCTGCCTTTCAATTAAATTTTCTCTAAAAGCCCATTTATAACCTCCAGTTCCAACATGAATATCTCAAACATACAGTCCTCAGGCCTACATAAGAGACTTACAATTTCACTCAGTACCAGTCCATTTCTTGTCTAACCACTGCACACGTACGGTATTCCCTCCCTACCCTGCTTTGATGCCCGACTTTTGTGGTCTGTACAGGAAAAGGAGAACTGAGAAGTAAGCTGTGCAGGGACTCTTCCTCAACTTGCACTCCACTCCCCAAAGGCCTTTTGGGGTCTTCTGTGTCCTTCAGATTTCATTTGATTTCCAAGGTTTATGGTCTCATGAATTAGCCAGCTCCCCTAATTCAGGGATCCTACATGTCAGATCAAAGATTGATTGCCCAAAAGAGCTAAGAAACTGAACTAAAGCTGAGCACTAGGTGTTACTTTTACATGAGCATCCAGAATCTGACTGTGCCCTGGTGAGTTCAATGCTGCTGAAAGAAAGCAGAACATAAGGAGCTCGTCAGGTCCCCCTCCCCCGCTGGCACCCAGATCTGCTGTCTTAGGGTTACCATCCATCCGGCTTTTGGGTTTTTAAATAGCCGTCCGGGAGGAATTTGTAAAAATCTAAAAACGGCCGGGATTTTCCCCCCAATGCAGACCACGGTGTGGCTGACATGACGGCCGGGCCTGATTGATCCACTTGCATTGGGGCTTCCAGAAGCCAGAGCCCCTCCCCTGCTCCTCCCTATCCCTGTGGCCTCAGCACACTGAGCTGGCAGTGCTCTGTGGGAAGCGGGGGCTGCTTGTTCCACAGTGAACGTGGCAGCGTGTCTGTGGTAGACATACTGCTCTGAGCAGCATGGTATGGGTACCGGGGAGGTTGGAGAAAGGGCATCGGGTCCCCGGGGGCAGTCAAGGGACAGGGAGCGGTGGTGGATGGATGTGTCAGGGGTTATGGGGGGCCTGTCATACGGCAGGGGTGTGGAGAGGGATCAGGGCAGTGAGGGGTCAGGGAGTGGGGAGGTTTTGGGAGGGGCAGTCAGGGGACAGGGCATGGTTTGATAGGCCAGTGGTCTTCAAAAAGGGGTGCACAAGACCCCGGGGCCACCACCGAGCCCACCCATGAGACTGCCAAACTCCCAGGTGGGCTATTCTGGTCCCGCCAAAATGCTGCTGAGAAAAGCGGAAGCTTCCACTTTCTGCAGTGGCATTTCAGCAGAAATACCTCCCAGGGCTGCCAGACTTTTGACTCCATGGAAAGGGGTCACAGAGGGAAAAGTTTGAAGACCCATGAGATAGGTGTGTGAGTCCCAGGGGTCTGTCAGGGGGATAGGAGTCTGGATAGGTTTCAGGGGACAAGTAGGGGTTGGGATCCTAGAGGGGGACTTGGGGGCTTCAGGAAGGGCCAGTCAGCAACAAGGAGAAGGGATGCTCAAATAGGGCATGGGGCTCCAGAGGGATTGGACAGGGGTGATCGGGGGCAAGGAGCAGGGGGGTTGGAGGTTCTAGGGAGCAGTTAGTGGCTAGGTATCCCCACTGTGGAGTGTCCTCTTTTTTAATGTTTAAATATGGTAACCCTACACAGCACCACCTGCTGGGGTGGGAAAGGGAAAGCCTCAAAGGGCCCATTGCCAGGACAGTGAGGGTAGAGCTCTGCTCAGGGTTTATTCCCTCTTTAATCACTGTGGAATTGTAAATAGTTGCTCCTTTTTTCTATGCAGAATTATTTCCCGGGGTGTAAGTAACAAAACACAAACTAGCAGAGAATGGTTTGGATCCATCAACTGCTGGGTTATGGGCCCAGCACACTTCCAGCGCACCACTCTACTATACAGGGAGACAGCTTTATGACTTATTCACAGTGCTGCTCTCCAGAGTTGGCTGAGCTCACAAGCTATGCACTGGAAAGTTGTGTCCATGGGATTTAGACACTTTCTAGGCAGGTGATTGTCCATGTGTCACATCTCCAAAGCTGAACTGAAATGTGGTGGCTGCATTCGCCTCCGGGGTCTCCTTAGTCTAATAATTTACCAGAACCAACCCTTTCCCCCCGCTTTTCCCCTAGTGAGATCCAGCCAGACACAGACACCCTGCCTTGCCCTGTTTTGTAGGGGGCAGCCTCGGAGTTCTAGTTCCTGAGAGGTGCTGGCAAGGAGAGGATGAGAGATAGAGGGAGGGACAGCTTGGTCAGGGAGACATCCCTTACCTGGGCTGGACAGGGCGGAAGCCCTGCTGGGGCAGGTTGGGAGATGTAGTTCCCGACTCTCCCAGGAGCAGAAGTGACCTTGGGCAGGGGGATTCCGAGCCAGACTGTGAATGTGCCCTGGATACTGTAACTTGTGCGGGGCCATTGGAGCCTCTCCTGGAGCCAGAGAAGAGTTTTGTGGGAGAGCCCAAGGGCTAGGGGAGGGGCACTCTCTGCTGTCAACAAGACCTGGGGAGGCCCAGGAAGGAGAGGTAAACCCCTGAGGTAGGAGAACTGGGAGGAAATGAATCTCACACCAGCCACGTGGTGAATAGTCAGTGATATTTGTATGTAACTACTCAGTCAATTGTGAACCTTCCTATCATTATCCCTTTGAAATGACGATGATGGTCACTTGACTTTCTATCCCTGAGTGCCATGGACATCTCCAGGTTGCATTAGCCCATCCAACCATTTGGCACTTGCAGGTGGGTACCTCTGTATGGCGCTGATTCTTGCACAGCTGTGCAAGGCTGGCAGAGGTAGATACTTGCCCCTCTTCTTCACTAGCACTAATACCAGGGCAGGCTACGGCTGTGGAGAGAGAAAGAGAGGGAGCAGCAGGTTTCCCCTATTGTTTCCTGCTTGCTTTCTCTTGACCAGTTTCTCTTATGCACTACCTTGGTGTTCATTTTCATGAGCCTGGCTAGCTCAGTTGGTAGAGCATCAGACTTTTAATCTGAGGATCCAGGGTTCAAGTCCCTGGTCAGGTGATGAAATATTCATTAAGAGATTAGATATCTGTCTCTTGGCTGTTACTTTCTATCTTCAGGATTTTGCATTTCCTAAGAAGAGCCTTTTTGTGTGTGGGACTGAAGAAGCAACTTCCTGGCATCCAGGCTGGAGAATAAAGGCCTCTGGACATACAGCATGTTCCTCCCCTGCACACACAACTACACAAAATAGCCCTAAGGAATTAGAATCACCTGTTGCCTTCCCCTGTCCTCCTGGATTCCCAAAGGAGAGAGAGTGAGAGAGATTGTTGTTCTGAGCTGAGCCCGTGAGGGAAGTGGAAGCAGATGTCGGGCTGTCCCCTTCCTCCTGCCTCAGGACCGGTTGCTTCCAGCAGCTGCCTGACCATAGACACTGTGCCAACACATTGACTCTTCCACAACACACATATTCCCCAAACACATACACTATTTCTCCACACACACACACACTCTGCCCTGCCACAAACACTTCATTTGAAAAGAAGCTGACAATCTAGTAGGATGCCCATGGAAGAATGGGATAGAGAAACCTGCATCATGTGATGCTGTACCGGCCCATGAGGCATTGCAAACCCTTCCCAAAGCACCCTGCGGCCAGTCCCCTAGTGTGATAGCTACCCACAATGCACTGCTCTCTGGGGCTATGTAAGAATTGCTAAACTGAATGCAGTCTAGTGACGCAAGGAGCTTAGTATTTGATTAAAACATGTTAACTAAAGCAGCATAATTTATGCATAACAGCTTAAAGAGGAGAGTGAATATCTCAGTGTCAGGGCTGAAGGTGGCCGTGTTCCCTCTGCCTGACCATTGTCATTGCATGAGAGATGGTTTCAATGGAGTTGAATGCCATGTCTCAGACAGGAGACATAGAAAGATTTTACTGTTCATGGATCTGTGCAAAGGAAATTGTTTGGGGAAATAGTTTGTAGGAGATTATGGGGATGTTACCTTTTGAGATAAAAGATAAGACAAAGAACTAAATAATTCTTTTAGAAAGCTGGGATTTAGACATGTAAGCAGAGTCAGGACAAGCTCTACCCTGACATCTGCTAGTGAGTAGAGGTTGAGGAAAAGAACTTCAGAGGCTGATCTCATTTGCATAGGCACACCCACCCCACCTAGATTGTCATTATGGCTGCTCTGGGATTCCCATTTTATCTGTTATTGGGGCAGGAAGAATAAAGTGTTATTAGCCTGATTATGTGAATCAAAGACAGTGGAGCTGTACTGGGCCAATTTTTAACGATGGAGTGACTTGGCATCACTTAAGTAGCCCTTGCTAGGCAAGGGACATGGGTTCCAATGCCTAAGGACTTCAGAAAAGTTGAAAACAAACATTTGTGTTTTGTATGGGTTCTAAATGATAATTGTACCCTGTTCTTTTTTCACTATGTAATAATAAAACTGATTTTTTTTCTATTAAGAGTATGGTAACAGATTGTGGAGCTAGGTTTACTTTGGGCTAATGTTGTAACTGCAAAGAAAATTCTCTACTCTAAACTATAATTACTGAGTTCTGTGTTAAATAGTAGGTGGCCCGAAGATAGATTGGTGAGCAGCAAGCAGGGAGATTCATCTCGCAAGCTGACTACTGGAGAGAATCAGCTGGTGGAGAGCTGCAGCAGAGCCCCATGCAGAGCTGGGGCAGTCAGTGTCAGTACGCTGCTCTGATGGGCAGAAGAGCTACCAACATATTTTATTTAGAAGAAGGAAAGTCTGAGAAGGTTTCTGTTTGCAGGAAGCAACATGGTTTGGTCTGTCATTGTACCAAATGGGGAGAGAGTTGTTTGTTCAAGAATAAATGCACCTGAGAAGAATCAGAATTGAACCCAAGCTGCGCTGCCCTGGCTCCCAGCTGGGGAGGCTAGGCCGAGTGCGGCAAGCCATGCAGCCCTGCACTCCCAGCCGGGGGGCCAGTCCGAGGGCGTTCTGAGGCCAAGCGTTATAAGCCACAGTCCCCGTCCCAGCCGGGGTGGCTGAGCAGAGCATGGCAAGCTACAGGGTCCTGCCCTCCCAGCAGGGGTCCGGGCCGAGTGCAGCAATCTGTGGGGCCCTGTGCTCCCGGCCCGGGGTGCCAGACGAAGTGTGGGAAGATGTGCACCCCGGTGGAGCGTTGAGAGCCATGGGGCCCTGCACCCGGCTGATCAGGTAAGCAAGTTTGGGGGGGCAGTCTCTGGAGGGTGGTCAGGGAACAGATAGTAGGGCTAGATAGGGGGTGGGGGCCTGGGGGGCAGTCAGAGGGGGGGTCACTGGAGGGGGTGATCAGGGGAGAAGGGGGGTGGATGGGTGGGGTTCTGAGGGGGATCATCAGGAGTCAGGGGTCCGATGGGGGCAGGGCCTTCCCTACGCGGCCCTCTGCACAATTTTGAAGGCCAGTGTGGCCCTCCGGCCAAAAAGTTTGCCCACTCCGGCTTAGTTGGTTAAAGTCCCTGTTTTGTAAACAGGAGATTCCGGGTTCACCTCCAAGGGGTGCCTTCATGGGCTCTTAGTGACAAGGGGGTATAGCTCAGTAGTAGAGTGTTTGACTGCAGATTAAGTGGTCCTTGGTTCAAAGCCAAGTGCTCCCTTACCAGCTTTCTGGGGATTGGTTCTGCTTTGAGCAGGGGGTTGGACTAGATGATCTCCTGAAGTTCCTTCCAAAGCCGATAGTCTAGGATCAGTGTTTACACTGACCCCCACTTGCTAAGCAGGAGCTAGTGCTGCCAAAGCCGAGGGGAAAGGAGAACAAGTGCAGGGGCCCTGGCACCAGAACCTCGGCCCTGTCCCCTTCTGACTTCACCCCCACCCTCTTCCACACCTTCCACCCACAGCCCCATCCACTAGTCACCTCTGTTCTGTCACTGCCCCACCCTGCTCACTCCTTCACACACACATCTGCTGTGGCCCCAAGGCCAGAGAAGCTCTGTTCCCCTGCTGCAGCCCACAAGCTGTAGGGCGCAGTGAGAGCTTCTCCAGCCCTGGGGCCACTGATGGGGAGACTTTTCCAGTGGGCTGTTGTGTAAGTGTGTCCATGGCTGAACAGGAAGAATTTCTGGCCATTTCCCTACTGGCTGGACCATGATTCAAGTGTGTGTGTAGTGAATGATGTTGCTGTACATTGTTAATTCCTTGCCATGACAATTCAGACACACCCTTTTCCCATCCTATCCCCAGCACATCAGTGACTCCAATAGCAGGGGCAGGTTTTCTCTGGGACACTGTGATTTTTTGGGGAGTTGGTGGCTCCTTTCTTTCCTCAGGCTGGAGTAAACTCAGCTTTTCATGCCATCCTTAATGTTTCATGGAATAACAACAGCAGCATGAAAAAAGAGGAGAGTGAATATCTCACTGCTAGGGGGACGGTGGCCACGTCCCCTCTGTCTGACCATTGCCACTGGAGGAGAGAAGGTTTCAATGGAGACCTGCCTAAGGAAGGGAGACCCCCATCTGACCACATTATTCCCTTGCAATTGCTTGAAAAAACTGTCTCTGACTTCTTGCAGACAACCACAGAGTGCAGCCCAGGAGAAGAAGCAGAGTTCTGGGTGGAAGGAAAGGAAGCAATGGTGAGTCCGAGTGGGCTCCTTTCTGGCCAAGGTGGTGGTTTTGGGAGTTGTCTGTGAGCTGTGGGTGGACTTGTTGTGGGGAGATCCACTGGTGCTTTCTGGCTGACTTGGGGGCACCATTGATGTTGGGAGTTGGGGCAGGGGGCTGACAGTCAGTGAATGGGATCCAGGAAGCCCCAACTTGCCTTTTCGGGGGCCACATTTTTGGCTTCTCTCCTGCCCTAGGGAGCTCAACCATAAGCCTTCCCAACCTGTGCTGCAGTTCGAGCATTAAGTCTTCCTGTGTGGTCTGTGCTGGAGAGGACTCTGAACCCCTGTAGAAAACCTTTGTGGAGAATCCCAGCTGGAAAAAATTCTGGCTACCAGGTTAACTTGTTAAGTCAAATGGGGTGAGCTGGAGGCCTGGTGACTTAGTACACGGGGTCAGCACATCAAATCGATTTTCCCACATGTGGGGAGGAGGCTGTCGATGTTCACCCTTCCCGCTCCCTGAGCTCCCGCACCTCAAAATCCCTGTCGGCCAGCAAGATGAACCAGGATCCCAGAGAGAGGAGGCAAAGAGGTGGCCGGAGCCTCCTCTTGTGAGCCTGCCTCTGTCCACCTCCTTCAACTTTGCTGCTGGGCGCAAAGTCACTGGCAGCCAGTAGGTGAAGCAGCGACAATGGGGTGGGATGTCAGGTGGTGGCAGGGCTCTTGCTGTCAGGGTTTAGCTGCAAACTTCCTCCCTGTGCTGCTGGACCCCAGTCGCTTTCACCCACCAGGTAACCCAGGAAGTAAGGTAGGAATGGGGTGAGGAAGCAGGTCAGGCTGAACAATGCAGCTAAAAATTCATCTTCTCTTCATGGGCCACTCGCAATGACGTCCTTTTTGTGTGCCATGGCTGAGAAAAACATCCCAGACAGAGAAGCATCAGGCAAAAAACATGTCCTGTAAGTGCTCTGTACGTGCTGAAGTAGCTTGGTCAGGAGCATTTTAACCTGAAGATCAAGAGGTCTCTGATTCAACCCCAGGCTTTGACATGATCATTGGTCCCTTTGTGTGCAGGGGTGGGCTGTTTTCTGGAAGCACAGCAATGCCCTTACCTGCCAAAAGTCCCTTATTTCACACTCCCCAGCAGGAGAAAGCAGCGTGGGCTTGTGTACTAAGGGCAACGTAAAGTTGAATTCCTGAGTGTCCTGTGCTCTGCCAGCTGACCCATCGAAGGGCTGTCACCACTTTCTCCAGTTTTGCCCATCGGAGTCTGCCTAGATGAGCACCAGCCAAGTGGATGGAATTTGAAGAGAGAGATAGACCATTTTGGTGTAGTGTAGTGGTTATCAAGTTTGCCTAACACACAAAAGGTCCCTGGTTTGAAAACCAGGTAGAAACATGAAGACTTTAATTTTCCCCAGCTCTCTTAGTTGTCCAGCAAGGTTCTCCTCTTTCTGCCACTGGTCTGTCCTGGGATAACCCAACCCCTGCAGGACAGAGGGTGGGAAAATGAGCTGAGAAAGTGCCCTGACATTAGCTGGGGAAAGCTGGAGGATCTAGGCCAGTCACCTTTTGGAGCCTTGTAGCTCAACCTCCTCTGCCCTTGGAGGTTGGCGTACACAGGCTGGCTCTTCCTGCTGGCCTCCCTTGAATGACTTGCCAATGGAGAAAGTGAGGTGGGAATGGTGAAAAGAGGAAGGTCATGATGAGGGAGGCAGGGCAGAAGCTAAGCTCACCTCAGTGCAGCTAAGTGGGGTTAGCAGAGCAGCATTTGTTCTGCCAAAGTCTG
Organism: Dermatemys mawii; assembly: GCA_007922305.1. NCBI lineage: Eukaryota > Metazoa > Chordata > Testudines > Dermatemydidae > Dermatemys > Dermatemys mawii. The sequence goes on from VOCN01044066.1 coordinate 12,316, forward strand.
GGGAGGGACAGTTGTCTGCTGGGAGGCAGAATCCTGTGCCTGCCTCTTGACATCGCAGGTATGGCTACTTGCAGTCCAGGAGAAGAAGGGTGGTAATGGGTGAAAGGAAGACAAGCAGAGCTGAGTGTGAGTGTGTGTACTCCTGTTCTCTTTTCTGTCCAAGGTGGGGGAGCAGTAATGGGCTTGAGAGGCTCCCTGCCACACATGAGGCATTGAAAACCATTTCTCCTTTGTGGCCAACCCGGAGGCATGATTGATGGTTTTGGAGTTGGGGGTTGGGCTGGCTGAGAGCAACTGGGATCCAGGAAGCCCCCGCCTGGCCTTCTGACAGCCAATCCATGGAAGTGTGGTTGGCTGCAGGGAGTTAGTATCCGGGAAAAACCAACTGCTGCTACTGAGAAAACTGTGGTGCTGGAGATCTGCA
>ML679620.1:2584-14483 GCA_007922305.1 Dermatemys mawii
GGGGTGGATCAATTCACCGCGTCATTTCTGGGTGTCTTGGTCCCCTGCCAACAACAGAGTCCAGAGAGCAGAACTGAGCTCAGGAACTGGCTGTGGTTCCCCACTGAGACATTAACTCTCTGATCTGTAGGTTCTGGGCACCGAATCAGCCAGACAACTGGGATCAGGGGATAGGAGGCAGAGAAGACTGTGTTCATATCCATCCAATCAACCAGAATTTGTGGAATGATGCCAGCTGTACTGTGCTGTCTAGGTGGATTTGTAAACAGGCCCATAGACCGGCTGGGCTGTGACATGCAGCTCCCAGCACCTCAGAAAGTCACTTTAATTTCCAAGCTATGGAGCATGTTTTCCAGTGAGGAGCCCTGTGCACTGGAGGGGTCACATTGCAGGTCACGTGCATTGCAGGGACGCTTTGTCTTGGTGTGATATTTCTGGCTGCAGGATAGACAGCTGCTCTATGCCGCTCAGTGTGGATGGCTCTGTAATTTGTATGTTTCTAGGTCTGTCACTGAATAAAGTCCTTGGATCATGGAGTTATTGTTTCATGATCACCCAATAAATAATCATTTGCTTGACTTGAATTTCTAATTTTTGCACCTCGATACCAGTCAGCTCTGTGTTCTTGGGAACCAGGAAGCAGTATCCAGCCTGTCTGACTCGTGAAAGGAAACCCTGCCCCCCCAGCCTCTGTGTGAACCAAAACTGACCGAGAAAAGACTTGCAGAGAGCAATGAAGAGCGGTCGGAGACACCCCTAGACCCCTCTTGACAAGAGTGATAGGATTAAGGCAACTCCCCTAGCCTCATCTGCATCAAAGATGGGACAAGGAGGCATCTCCATTAGCACTGAGAATGGAGAACAGAGATTCCAAGGCAAGAACCACACGGAACTCTGGGACCAGAAAAGCAGGGACGCATTGCATCATGGGGGATCTCTGCTCCAGATGTTAATGATCCCACGCCTGCACACCCCCAGCTCGGCAGTTATCAGACCAATTCTAGTCATAAAGCCTTGATTGATATCCAAAATACTGAAGCTGCCTAACTGCATTGTGAACTCCCTGGCAGGAACATCACCCATAGCCAAGAGTGATCAACTCCTATTGTCTCGCCTAAAAAACCCCCTTGAGTCATCAGTTTACCCATAAACAGATCTAGTGTTCTCCCTTGAACCATTGTTATTTCCCTACAGAAAACCCTACCCACACTCCAGTAAGTGTTCTGATGTATGGACTGAAATGGGGGGCCAAGGAGGACCCCAAGGACATGGGGTGCATCATTTGCCCTCTGAGATGTTGATGGGGAGTGACCTAGAGGATTGGCCAAGCAACTCTCTGAATGCCCTAGTCATGACCCAGCTGGTGAGAGGAAGCTGGTCCCCATCCCTTCTCCAGCCGCTGAGTTCCAGGCCACGTTACAGAGAGATCCCTCCTTGTGGAAGTTCAGGGACCTGGCCGTCTGCAGTGAGGTCCGGACCATGGGGAGAGGCTGCCAGGAGAGGTTCCTGTGGGAGAAGGGGTTCCTGTAACGAGAATGGGCTCCCCTGGGGACATGGAATCATGGGGCATCAGGAGACAGCTGGTGGTCCCCCAGAAGTATCTCTGCAACTTACTGTACCTGGCCCATGGCATCCCTCTCGCAGGGCACCAGGGAATCCAGTGCACCAGGCGGAGACTGCTACAGAACTTTTACTGGGCTGGTGTTAATACTATCCAACAGTGCTGCAGATCCTGTGACCCCTGTCAGAAGGTGGGGAAGGCCTGAGGAAAGCAGCTTTGAGATCTTTGCCCATTTGACGTTATTGACATCACCTGTAACCGTATAGATCATTGCATCCGTTGCAACCACCGCTATATCTTTGCAGCAAATATTGTACAAAGCTTGTCATGGGAGGTGTCTATAAAGAGGTTATGGTTTGCTAGTTATGATGATGCTATCTGTATGTGTGTATCACTTTTACAGTTGAAGTTATGAATAAGGGTACCCAGAAGTCACCTACTACAGGACAGGCCCAACAAAGAAAGTAACACAATGCCACTAGCCGTCACCTTCAGCCCCCACCTAAAACCTCCCCAAAGATCATCAGGGATCTACAACCTATCCAGAAAGACGATCCCTCACTCTCACAGATCTTGGGACAAAGGCCGGTCCTCACTTACAGACAGCCCCCCAACCTAAAGCAAATACTCACCAGCAACCACACAACAAAAACACTAACCCAGGAACCTATCCTTGCAACAAAGCCCGATGCCAATTCTGTCCACATATCCATTCAAGGGACAACCTCATAGGACCTAATCACATCAGCCACACCACCAAGGGCTTGTTCACCTGCACATCTACCAATGTGATATATGCCATCATGTGCCAGCAATGCCACTCTGCCACGTACATTGGCCAAACCAGACAGTCTCTACGCAAAAGAATAAATGGGCACAAATCTGACATAAGGAATCATAACATTCAAAAACCAGGTGGAGAACACTTCAGTCTCCCTGGTCACTCAATAATAGACCTAAAACTGGCAATTCTTCAACAAAAAAAAATTCAAAAAGGCCCAACGTGGGGAACTAGGCCTGCCAGTGCCTGTTCTCTGGATAAAGGGAAACCTCCCTCCTCCTGGCCCCTTGTACAAGCTGTGGGGATGGATACAATAGAGACAGGTTCACCAGTTCCTCCGCCACCCATCCCTGGTGATGAGCGGGAGACCTCGTTCTCTGTCTGCAATGGCCCAGGCTGGCTGCAGACATTTCATACCTCTGTCCCTCAACGTCCTGCCACCCATTTTCCCTGCATCTTCTACCCCTCCCCCCATCTGCAGCTCCACTAGGGCCAGAGGCCTCCTCAGTCACCTCTTCTTAGTGCTGGCCAAGTGTGACAAGTAGAGGGAAGGGTGGACATGACTCTTGAGGCTAAACTACTCTGACCTGGAAACCTGGAGCTGTAACCTGAGATGGAGGGGGAGGGGAGTTGACACCTTGGGGCTGGGAAGGGAACAAAGGGGAGGCAGATGTTGGAGTTTTTTAAAAAGGGGTTAGACGCTGGCTGGGGAAGAGGAGGGAGCCCGGATTCGGGGTCTCATCTCCCTGCCCCCATAAGGGCTGGGCCAAGGGGTCCTGTTTGTACTGACAGCTCTAAGTGGGATTGTCTGCCTGGCATCTCAAATAAACCTTCTGATCTACTGGCTGGCTAAGAATCACTGTGAATCCCAGGAAGTGGGGGGTGTGGGAACGGGACTCCCCCACCCCCGTGACAACTGGTGGCAGAGGTGGGATCTACTGCACCCCGGGAACGACACTTCCTGCAGTAAGTGATTGGGGAGCAGTATAACGAAGGGGGATTGACGGGAACCAGGTGTGCTGAAGATCCAGAGAGAAGCGGTTTTGGGGGGCGGAGGAGCTACGCTTAACCCCTGAGAGTGTGTGACCAGCGAGAAGGTGTGTTGCAGCAGCGGGATCCCCTTGGGCACTGCAGTGAGCAGTCCCGGGGTGAAGAGTGGCAGCTCGACCCTGGGAGAGTGGTGGTGAGAACGGCTGGCACACAAGGAGGTTCCTCCTGGAAACTGTGGGAAGCGGAGAGCACAGGCCTGCGAGTGGCCAGCAGGAAGATGTACGCCAAGCGCCTTAAGAGCGACCTGGTGGAGCTGTGCCGGCAGCGGGGACTGCGCATTGCGAGGCTGACCAAAGACCAGCTGATAGCACAGCTGGAGGAGAAGGATCGTGTGGATGCACCGAGCCCTGCCTCTGAGGGGAGCTGCCCGGCAGACGGCTCCAGCCCCGGTGCCTGACCCGACGGGGAGGGGGCAGACTGCTGCTGAGGACATCCCGATGCCCCTCTCATCTATGCCTAGGGGCAGGGGTGGGGGAAGCCCTGCAAATACCGAGGGCACCCAGACCCCGGAAGCCAGCAGGGGATCCTCCCGGCGGGGTTCCCCAGCCCTGGGGCGGAGGCACTTTGGATATGACCGAGAGATGAGACTGAGAGAGTTGGAAGACCGAGAGCAGGAGCGACAGGACCGAGAGAAGCAGCGACAGCATGAGATGGAGGAGAAGGAAAAACAGCAGCAGCATGAGATGGAGGAGAAGGAAAAACAGTGTCAGCATGAGATAGAGCTGGCCAGGCTGAGGAGCAGTGAGGCCCCGGCTGCGGTGGGTGACGGGGGATCCAAGCCTGTGAGGAGGATCTTTGATAAGGGCATCATGGCCCCGCGTAAGGAAGGGGAGGATATAGATGAATTCCTGACGGCCTTTGAGATGGCCTGTGAGGTGCGCAGGGTTGACCCTGCAGACAGGCTCTGGTGTCTCATACCCTGACTAGACCCCAAAGCCGTGGCGGTGTATGGCCGAATGGAAGCAGCAGAGAAAGGGAACTACGAACTGTTAAAAAAGGCCCCGCTACACGAGTTTGGGCTGACTCCCGAGATGTACCGGGAAAGGTTCCGGAGGCAGGATAAAACCCCTGAGGGCACATATCTAGAACTGGCCATTCGCATGGAGGGGTATGCCCGCAGATGGGCAGATGCGGCCCGGACGAAGGAGGACTTGGTTAAAATGATTGAGCTGGAACAACTGTATAAGCGGTGCCCATCCAACCTAAGGCTGTGGTTGGAGGAACAAAAGCCGGAGAACCCGCGACACGCCGGACGGCTGGCCGACGAGTTTGTGAAGAGCCGGCCAAGAAGTGGCCGGGAGGAGTCTCAAAGGAACAGACCCACCACGATGCAGCGAGAGAGTCACCGCAGGACCTCCCAGAGGGGCAATATGGAAAACCCCATCAAAAGGAGAATGTCCAGTATCAGGACCGACTGCCCCTCTCGAGGGGACCCATGAGACATGAGCTGCTATAACTGTGGCCGGAGAGGCCACATACGGGCCCAGTGCCCCAAGCTCAAGGACAGTCTGAGCAGACCGAACCCCCACAGGTTTAACTGGGTACGGACCCAGCCCGACGAGGGGAAGACAGCCCAGATAAGGGGGACGGGCAGTTTACCACCTGCTCAGGAAGGAGGAGGGCCCCAGACCAGCTCCTCTAGGGGGCTGGACACTCAGGACTCTAGGTTCTCAGTTTACAGGGTGGGCGCAGGGCTGTCCCTGCAGAGCGAGTGCCTTGTTCCCCTGGAGGTGGACAGGAGGAAGGTCTATGGATACTGGGATACAGGTGCTGAGGTGACACTGGCCCAGCCCGAAGTGGTGGCCCCAGATCGGATGGTGCCCAACACCTACCTGACCCTGGGGAGGGGGTAGGTCCCCGTTCAAGGTGCCCATGGCAAGGGTGCATCTGAAGTGGGGGGACAAGGAGGGCCCAAGGACGTGGGGGTGCACCCTCATTTGCCCACGGAGGTGTTGATGGGGGGGGCACCTAGAGAACTGGTCAAGCAAACCCCTGGGCGCCCTGGTCATGACCCATAGCCAGAGCCGGCGAGGGGCACTGCACCCTGACCGTGGAGAGGGTACCGTACTGGGGGTACAGGACCCTGCCCCAGTCGGGAGGGGGGGTCCAGGGACCGGGCTCAACGAGGCTGCGGCCTCAGACTCAGCAAGCACGAGGGAGCCGGCCCCCTTCCCTTCCCCAGCCGCTGAGTTCCAGGCTGAGTTGCAGAGAGATCCCTCCTTGCAGAAGTTCAGGGACCTGGCCGGCCTTAGCGAGGTACGGACCATGGGGAGAGGCTGCCAGGAGAGGTTCCTGTGGGAGAAGGGGTTCCTGTACGGAGAATGGGCTCCCCCCAGGGAAGTGGAGTCATGGGGGATCAAGAGACAGCTGGTGGTCCCCCAGAAGTATCGCCACAAGTTACTGTACCTGGCCCATGACATCCCTCTCGCAGGGCACCAGGGAATCCGGCACACCGGGCAGAGGCTGCTACAGAACTTTTACTGGCCTGGGGTCTTTTCCGCAGTCCGACAGTACTGCCGATCCCGTGACCCCTGTCAGCGGGTGGGGAAGGCCCGGGACAAGGGGAAAGCGGCTTTGAGGCCTTTGCCCATCATAGAGGAGCCTTTCCAGAAGGTGGCTATGGACATAGTGGGGCCTCTCAGCATGACGACCCGGTCGGGGAAGAAATACATTCTGGTGGTGGTGGGTTTCGCCACCTGCTACCCGGAAGCAGTGCCCTTATCCTCCATCGAAGCAGACACAGGGGCAGACGCGCTACTGACCATTTTCAGCCGAGTGGGGTTCCCCAAGGAAGTCTTGACAGACCAAGGATCCAACTTCATGTCGGCCCTGCTCCGGGGCTTGTGGGAGAAATGTGGGGTCCAGCACTGCTGGACCTCAGCGTATCACCCCCAGTCCAACGGGCTGGTGGAGAGGTTCAATGGGACGCTAAAGATGATGCTGAAAACCTTTATGAACCAGCACCCGCAGGACTGGGACAAGTACTTACCTCACCTGCTGTTCGCGTACCGGGAGGTGCCCCAGAAGTCTACCGGATTTTCACCTTTCGAACTGCTATATGGACGGAGGGTAAGGGGGCCCCTGGACCTGATGAGAGACGAATGGGAGGGGGAGGCCGTGCCCGAGGGAGAATCGGTGGTGGAGTATGTCCTGACCTTCCGAGAGAGACTTGCAGAGCTCATGGGCCTGGCCAGGGAAAATCTGGCCAGAGCCCAGAGGAAGCAGGTATGGTATGACCGCATGGCGGGGGCCCGCGCCTACGCCACCGGGGACCAGGTGATGGTTCTCATCCCCGTGAGGAAAAACAAGCTACAGGCCGCCTGGGAAGGCCCTTTTAAAGTTGTCAAGCAACTGAATGAGGTAAATTATGTGGTGGAGCTGTCTAACCGGGCGCACCATCGACGGGTGTACCATGTGAATATGATGAAGCCATATTATGACAGAGGGAATATGGTGTTGGCTGTGTGTGGACATTGGGAGGAGCAGGGAGCTGACCCTCTTGTAGATCTATTCCCTGGGACAGGAGTGGGCTCCGCCCTGGACATAATCCCTCTCTCGGATCGGCTAACCCCTGCCCAGCAAGCTGAGATGAGAGGGGTGCCACAACTGTATCAGCAGCTGTTTTCCAACCAGCCTGGACGCACTAATCTGACTGTCCACCGGGTGCAGATGGGATCGCACCCCCCTATAAGATGCTCCCCCTTCCGAGTCACAGGAAACACTGCCAAGGACCTGGAGAAGGAGGTCAATGACATGCTGGCCCTGGGGGTGATCCAGCCATCTTCCAGCCCTTGGGCCTCACTAGTGGTGCTGGTCCCCAAAAAGGACGAGTCGATCCGGTTTTCTGTGGACTATCGAAAGCTCAATGCCATCACTGTGTCTAATGCCTACCCCATGCCCAGGCCTGATGAGCTCCTAGACAACTTGGGGGGGAGCTCGGTTCCTTACCACTATGGATCTTACAAAGGGTTACTGGCAGGTGCCCCTGGATGCAGATGCCAGGCTGAAATCTGCCTTTATCACCCCTCTGGGGCTCTATGAGTTCCTGACCCTGCCTTTTGGTCTCAAAGGGGCGCCAGCCACCTTCCAGCGCCTAGTAGACCAGCTCCTGAAGGGGATGGAGAGTTTTGCCGTGGCGTATATTGATGACATCTGTGTCTTTAGCCAGACCTGGGAGGACCATGTGGCCCAGGTTAGACAAGTGCTGGACCGACTCCAGAAGGCTGGGCTGACCATAAAGGCAGAGAAGTGCAAGGTGGTGATGGCTGAAGTGTCCTACCTGGGACACCGGGTGGGGAGCAGCCGCCTAAAGCCCGAGCCAGCCAAGGTGGAGGCAATCAGAGACTGGCCCACACCCCAGACCAAAAAGCAGGTCCAAGCCTTCATCGGGATGGTGGGGTACTATCGAAGGTTTGTGCCCCACTTTAGTGCCATAGCTGCCCCCATCACTGAGCTATGCAAGAAGGGGAAAGCAGACAAGGTGGTCTGGACCGAGCAGTGCCAGAGGGCTCTCTGTGTGCTGAAGGAGGCTCTCGTCAGCGGCCCGGTTCTGGCAAACCCGGACTTTGACAAGCCGTTTGTGGTATTCACCGACGCTGCAGACGTGGGGCTGGGGGCGGTGTTAATGCAGGAGGATGAAAAGCGGGAGAGACACCCCATCGTGTACGTGAGCAAGAAGTTGCTCCCCCGGGAGCAGAACTACGCGGCCATCGAGAAGGAATGCCTGGCCATGGTGTGGGCCCTCAAGAAACTACAACCGTATCTATTTGGGAGACACTTCACCGTGTCCACCGACCACTCCCCCCGACCTGGCTGCACCAGATGAAAGGGGCCAACACCAAGCTCCTGAGGTGGAGTCTGCTCCTGCAGGATTATGACATGGACGTGGTCCATGTGAAGGGAAGTGCCAACATGATGGCGGATGCGTTGTCCCAGAGAGGGGGCCCCGAACTTCCCCAGGTCGCTGGTCAGAGTGACCCCGCTCAGTTCAGACTGGAAGAGGGGGGTGATGTGACAAGCAGGGAGGAGGGTGGACATGATCTCAAGAGTTCACTGGAGAGAAGGAAGCTGATCTGAAGGGAGATACCTGGAGCTGTAACCTGAGATGAGAAGGGGGAGGGGAGATGACACCTAGGGCCCAGGAAGTGAACAAAGAAAGGGGGAAGACGGCTGCAGGGTTGGGAGGGGGTAGAAGCTGGCTGGGGAAGAGAAGGGAGCCTGGATTTGGGGTCTTATCTCCCTGCCCCCCAGAAGGGCCTGACTAAGGGGGCCTGTTTGTACTGACAGCTCTGAGTTGGATTGTGTGCCTGGCATCTCAAATAAACCTTCTGATCTACTGGCTGGGTAAGAATCACTGTGAATCCCAGGAAGTGGGGGGTGTGGGAACTGGACTCCCCCACCCCCTGTGACAATCACACATCGGAAAAATATGCAGATTCGCATCGTCAAGGATACCCATAGGACAGGGCCAGCCTTCGGGGCGGGTGATGTGAGTGGCTGTCCAGGGTGCCATGGTCAGAGGGGTGGTGTGTGGTGTAGAGGGATGGAGTAGAAAGCAGGCCTGGCCCCGCACTGCCCCCAGCCTGCCCCTCACCCTGCTTCACCTGGATGACGCTGGAGGCCCCAAAACACAAGAAGGGCCAGTCACAGCAGGACTGCCTCGGCTGGGGTGGTGCTGGGGGCATCCCAGGAGGGGAGAGGGCACAGATTGCCCCAGGCCCAGCCCCTCCGCTACATGATCTCCCACAGTCAGCCGCACGCTGGAATTTGAAGAACAGCTAGCCAGAAACTCAAAAGGTAATAATAAAATGTTTTTTAAATACGTCAGATGCAGGAAGCCTGCTAAACAACCAGTGGGGCCCCTGAATGATGGAGATACAAAAGGAGCACTTAAAGATGATAAAGTCATTGTGGAGAAACTAAATGAATTCTTTGCTTCGGTCTTCACGGCTGAGGATGTTAGGGAGATTCTCCAACCTGAGCCGTCTTTTGTAGGTGACAAATCTGAGGAATTGTCACAGATTGAAGTGTCACTAGAGGAGGTTTTGGAACTAATTGACAAACTTAATTGTAACAAGTCACTGGGACCAGATGGCATTCATCCAAGAGTTCTGAAAGAACTCAAATGTGAAATTGCGGAACTGTTAACTAGGGTTTGTAATCTGTCCTTTAAATCGGCTTCTGTACCCAATGACTGGAAGATAGTTAATGTAACGCCAATATTTTAAAAGGGCTCTAGAGGCGATCCCGGCAATTACAGACCAGTAAGTCTAACGTCTGTACTGGGTAAATTAGTTGAAACAATAGTAAAGAATAAAATTGTCAGGCACATAGAAGAACATAAATTGTTGGGCAAAAGTCAGCATGGTTTCTGTAAGGGGAAATCATGTCTTACTAATCTATTAGAGTTCTTTGAAGGGGTCAACAAACATGTGGACAAGGGGGATCCAGTGGACGTAGTGTACTTAGATTTCCAGAAAGCCTTTGACAAGGTCCCTCACCAAAGGCTCTTACATATGTAAGCAGTGTCAGGAATGAGATATATTCTGACATCTGGTGGCGAACTATGGGAATTGCAGTGAGCCTTGCAAAATAAGTCTGGGGCTGATCAATTTGCATAGACACACCCACTGCGCCTAGCCTGAGCCCACAGCAGCCCACATGGCCACTTCGGCTGATGAGGGAGCCCCAGTTTCTATGTTATTGGGGCAGGAATAATAAAGTTATGTTACTGTGATTATGTGAATGAAGGACTATGGACATGTACTTGGCCCTTGTTATGATGGAGGGACTCGCCATCATCTAGGTAGCACTCACTGGGCAAGGGCCATGCGTTTTCAGAACACTGTAAGATTGAGAGAGGTGGTGGACAAGCACCTATGCCTTTTGGTGAGGGCTCTGTCTGAAGGCCTCCCAGGCCTATTGCACCCTGCCTCTCTCCACTGTGGAATGTCAGAATTGAATTTTGTTTTCATTAGGAGCCTGGCTCCAGGCTTCTGAGCTGACAATTGCTTTGGGCTCCCTGGTGCACCTGCACTAAGGCTCCCCTACTGTGAGCTGAAATCACCTAAGAGCTAAAGAAATCACTGAGCACTGTCTTAAGTAGGGGGGGACCTGGAAAAAGTGCAGAGTGGCTGGTGCAGCAGAGCAGTCTGTGTGTCGGCTAGCAGGACGGCTAGCGGAGTGACTGGTGCAGCAGAGTTGTCTGTCGACTAGCGGAGGCGTTGGTTCTGCGGGCAGAGTGACTGGTGCGGCAGAGCTGTCTGTCTGTCACCTAGCAGAGGCGTGGGTGCTGTGGGCAGAGTGACCGACGCAGCAGAGCTGTCTGTCACCTAGCAGAGGCGTGGGTGCTGCGGGCAGAGTGACCGGCACGGCAGAGCTGTCTGTGTGTCACCTAGCAGAGCAGCTAGCGGATCAACGGCCAGAGCGGTTCGTAGGACAGCCAGCGGAGCGGAGCAGAGCCGATTGCGGTGAGAGCTGCAGCGGAACCTCACGGAGAGGCGGCGCAGTCGGCCTCGGACCACGTAAGGTGCCCCGTGCCCTACCCTCCATCTCCACCCAGGCTGGAGGTAAGACTCTGCCAATTGACTTTTGAACTCTGCACGGACCAAGGACAGAGACTCTTGGGCTGTTGGACTTTTGGGACTATTGAGTGACTTTTGGGGGTTGTGGAACTCAAGAGCCAAAGGGAAGGCCACGGCCTATTTGCTGGGAGGGGGGCTTCTGGTTCATGGTTTGGTTTATTAACCCTGTTTGTGGTGTTTCCCCAATATAATGCCACATTGTTTCTCCCTGTTATTAAAAGGCTTTGGTACACTCAGACTCTGTGCTTGCGAGAGGGGAAGTATTGTCTCTTACAGACGCCCAGAGGGGTGGTATATGGTTGTCCCAGGTCACTGGGTGGGGGCTCGAGCCGGTTTTTGTATTGTGCTATTGGAATGGAACCCCTGGATACTGAACCCGGCCCTTGTTGCTGCCAACTCTGATGGGCAGAAGGGTTACACATAAATTAAGTTGCCATGGGATAAGAGGGAAGATCCTTTCGTGGATTGAGAACTGGTTAAAAGACAGGGACTGGTTAAAAGACAAAGGGTAGGAATAAATGGTAAATTTTCAGAATGGAGAGGGGTAACTAGTGGTGTTCCCCAAAGGTCAGTCCTTGGACCAATCCTATTCAACTTATTCATCAATGATTTGGAGGAAGGGGTAAACAGTGAGGTGGCAAAGTTTGCAGATGATACTAAACTGCTCAAAATAGTTAAGACCCAAGCAGACTGTGAAGAACTTCAAAAAGATCTCACAAAACTAAGTGATTGGGCAACAAAATGGCAAATGAAATTTAATGTGGATAAATGTAAAGTGATGCAGTTTGGAAAAAATAACCCCAACTATACATACAATATGATGGGGGCTAATTTAGCTATAACTAATCAGGAAAAAGATCTTGGAGTCATCGTGGATAGTTCTCTGAAGATGTCCACGCAGTGTGCAGCGGCAGTCAAAAAAGC
>VOCN01044078.1:0-10618 GCA_007922305.1 Dermatemys mawii
TTGGGTGCGGGGTGGGGGGAGGAGCTGGGAGGAAGGTTTGAGAGGGTGGAGCTGGGTGGGTATTAGAGTGGGGGAAAGGAGCTGGGGGGGATTTTGGGTGCGGGGTGGGGGGAGGAGCTGGGAGGGAGGTTTTGGGGGGAGTAGCTGGGGGTTATTAGAGTGGGGGAAGGAGCTGGAAGGGGAGATTTGGGTGGGGAGAGGAGTTGGGAGGAAGGTTTGTGGGGGAGGAGCTGGGGGGTATTAGAGTGGGGGGCAGGAGCTGGAGGGGTTGGGGGGACAGGGTTGTGTGGAAGGAGTTTTTCTTTCTGATTTGGGGTTCAGCAAAGTCAGGGACCTGATTCTGGAACCTGCTGCTCTCCGGTGCTGTTCGGTGCCTCTCTGCTGAGCAGGGCAGGGAATAGCGACGGGAAATCGTAACTTTGATTGCCTCCCCCTTCCCGCTTTGGTGCTTATGGGGATCAGGCAGCCCCCTCTCCCCTCACTCGCCTGGGCAGTCTGCATCTGCTGCTCGTGGTGTCAGTGAGAACATAAGAGCTGCCGTTCTGGGCCAGGCAATGGGCATCTTGCCCAGTGTCCTCCAGTGGCAGGACTAGAGCTTTGGGGAGAGTGGCTAGAACAGGCCAGTCCTGGAGCGACACACCCCGTCTCCCAGTCCTGGTTTCTGGCAGACAGAAGTTTAGGGTCGCTCTGAGCACGGGTTTGCGTCCCTGCCCATCCTGGCAAACAGCCATCGATGGACCCATCCTCCGAGAATATACCTAGTTCTTTGCTGAGCCCAGTTTTACTTTTGGCCTTCCCAGCATCCCCTGGCAGGGGGTTTCCCGGGTTAACTGAACGTAGTGTGAAGACGTGTGTCCTCTTGCTTGTGTTAAATCTGGTGCCTGGTCATTTCATTGGGTGACCCCTGGTTTGTGTGTTGTGGAGATAGCACAGCTGCTGGTGCTGCAGGAAACTCGGGGCTAGGTTATCAATGGCTCAGTGCCCACCACTGGGGCAGACGTCCAGGAACGCTCCGCTCACAGCCTGCCCCCTACCTGCCCAGCCTCTGTGCGCTCCTGGCCTTGGGTCGTGGGGTCCGGTTGAGGGGGCTGCACCCTGAAAGCCCCAAGCTGCGATGAAAGTAACAAACCCCAACGGCACTTTCTCCTCTCTGGGTCGGCCTCCCTGAGTCGACCCTTCCACACACAGACGACAGATCCTGCTCCCTGGCTCCAGGGATACCTGGCATTGGGGGACTGGTCCTACCAACCCCGAGCCCTCTGCGCGCCTGTGCATAACACAAGAATCGAGCGCTCCCACTCCTGCCAGCTGGTCCCCAGCCTCAGCTTTGGGTCTTTGTGAATCCACCGTGGCTTGGCGTGGGCCGAGTTTGAGTGGATGGCCCGGGGTGCACTGAGACGTGAGGCGCAGTGCCCAGAGGATGGGTGCGCGCACACGCTTACTGCTGGGGGCCCTGAGCCCTGTACCTGGTGTGGCCGTCTGCCCCGGGCAGGGGAGGGGTCAGCACCGCAAGTGCACCCACTCTGCCTGCGCTGGCCACAGAGAACCAGCGACAGCCACGTGGTACGCAGACACCCCCGGCCTGTGTCCGTGTCCCTGGGAGTCTGTCCCATCTCCGCTGCCCCCCCATCGACTGATCCCCAGGAAAGGCCCTGTGCGAGAGGGGAGTGGGCTCACAGGTCAGTTCAGGGAGAGCGTGCTGCCCGGAGGAGACGGGAGGCTGATGTCCTGGGTGGGGGAGCAGAGCTGGGAAGGACCGTGGTGTGCAGGGGGATCTAGAGAGGCCGGGACATGGTCCGAACAAGGAGCAGGAGGCCCCGGGATGAGTTCGGCAGGGTTTTGAATGGGCTGTGGGGGAGGGGTGTGCCAGGGAGGCCGCAGTGGGGGAGGGGATGAGAGGGCTGGCTCAGCGCATGGTGATAAACCCTTCATTTTAGCCCTTGGGTGAACTGTGTTGTGTTGCATAGAAGGGGCAGAGGGGGATGAAATGGAGTCTGATCGGTGCTCAGGGGTCCGGCTTGGCCTGCCCGTGGCAGCTGGGATGCTTTGGGCTTGCGGGGGTGGGCTTGTGATCTCTCCTGAGCAGCCGTGCAAGTGAGAGGGACGATCCGGGATCACTGGGCCATGGGGTCTGGGGGCGCCCGACACCTGCTGCCCGGCTGGAGCCGGCGGCGTGGGTTCAGGGCGGCCGGTGACGTGGAGCTGTGCTGAAGCTCGCCTGGCATTGCCCTTGTTCCCAGAGGGGAGCAGCGATTTGCCCAGTGTTTTCTTTCTTCTGGGTTTCCTGTCTCGGAGCCTTGTTTGGAGCCCTACGACGTTTTCATCAGGATTCGTGCCCCCGAGCCGGTGCCCTCTGATCTCAACTTCAAGGCCTGGTTGGTTAGAGCAAGGCACTGGGTTCCATCTCTTGCTATTGGTCTGTGGCAGTGGGTCTGTCCCCTCTTTGTGCCTCAATTTCCCCACCTGTAAGAAGGGGACGAGCATTCTGACCTGTCCCAGTGTAACAGGGTCCACTGGCTGCCCCTCTTCCTGGGATCCGCTGCCTGCCCCAGTAAAGCTCAGAGAGGCCTCAAGTGTGCAGCATCCATGTCTTTATTTACAAAGCATTGTCCCAGCACCAGTGGTGAGCTATATACAGAGCTTACCAGCCTACTTGGCGTCTTCCTCAGCCAGGAGACTGACCTTACCCTGGCCATTCCCCCCACCTTCTGGCTCCCTCCCAGCCTTTAGAGACCTTAAGCCAGCAGGTGCAGCCAATCCACAGGCCAGGCATCAGGCTTTCCCCAGCCCCAATCTATTGCCCCTGATTGGGGCTGGCTGAGCAGGGGCTAATTAGGTGCCTTTGCAGCAGCATCCTGCTACACCCAGCGTGTTGTTTAAGGTATTCTTTATTAACGACTGCAAAGTGCTTTATGGTCTTTTGGTTACAGGTGTCTCCTGGATATTAATATGCTGGGTGGGTTTATGCTTGTGATGGCAGGAATATGGTCAGTATACTAGGGTCTAGCATGGAACTGACTGTTACTACTCCATTCAGGCCAGAGGTCACAGTGGAGATAAAGAAGGGCTGACTCTACCCTGGATCCCAGGTGGACTAGAGCAGTGGTCATCAAAGTGGGGTGCGCACAGCCCTGGGGGTGCGCGAGATCCGGGTGCCGCTGCCGATCCGGCGCGGGACACCGCCGAATTCAGTCTATTTTGATACCGCCGAAAGTGAAAGCTTTCTGTTCGGCCGCATTTCAGCGGACATACCCGGGGGGGCCGTGAGCAGACGCTGCTCCGTGGAAGGGGGCCGCAGCCGGAAAAGATTGAGGACCGCTGGGCTAGAGGAGCAGTCGTTAAGATGTGAGCTCACGTTTTGAGAGCCCTAGGGCCAAGTCCCTGCTCGGCCGCAGACTCTCTGTGTGACCATGGGAAAGTCACTTAGTCACTCTGAGCCTCAGTCCCCTCATTGTACAATGGGAAGAACAGCCCTACCCTGCTTTCCGGAGGGATGGAAGGAGAAATATATTCAAGCTGAAGAGTAGATACTACAGTGATGGGACCAGAGAACTACCTACGATAGGTAGATAGTTGTGATCAGATGACCAGCAGTGAAAGAGTTAATGTGCCATGTCATTTGCCACTAAGCCTCAGAGTCTGATCAGGGCTGCCAAGGCTTGGCTGGAGGACACCTTAGAAGACTCAGGGCAGTAGGGTGCAAGTTAGCTCAATCCTTAATCAAAGGAGCTGGGATATTGGGGCTTTAGCAAAGACTGCTTTTCTGCCAGGGATTTGTTAGGCATGTGAGTTAAATGCAAACCAACCCCAGGGACTAGACTTGACAGCTTTTCCCGTCTGCAGGAACCGAGTGTCACTCTCGTGATATGCGTGCTTTCATAATGCAGCTAGTTCTCCTGTCCTCCATAGAGCTCCCACGGAACAGAGATCATCCGAGCTGGATTTCTGACAAGAAGACAACCAGAAAAATGGCTTTTTTTTTTAAAAAAAAGCCACCTTTCCAGACATTCTTTATCCCCTGTTCAGGTGCCACAAAGGGCACAAACTAGATTTTTCTCTTTGCAAGTCTCCTTTAGCGTCCCATTGAAATGAAAGAGGAAGGCTTGGCATCTCCCTCTTGTTGCTGGGCCTGCTCTGTGGCTGGTATAAATCACCCTGCCTCAGCAGAGACATGTTGATTGGCACAGGCTGGGGATCAGTCCTGGTGTTTTTGTCTGTCTGCAGACTTGGGCACTGCACACACCTTGCTGTGTTTTCCGTTCACTGTGATCAAAGTGAGCCGTTCACTGTGACTGACCCGGATTCAGGGAAATCAAGACAAGAAAGAACCAAAGTTAAGTCTCCTGAAGAGAGCACAGTGTGGACATCTCCTCCGTTGCAGTGGCCCTACCCCACAGAATGGTGGCTCCCCCTATTGCTGTCGGGCTCCTAGACATTTAAAGGTGCAGTGCACAGAACGAAGCTGGAGCAGTCCCAACCCCTGCTGGCCCTGGGGCCGGGATTTGGTGTTGCTCATTGCAGCTCAGCAATTGCTCTGCTTGGTGATTTGTGAGTGTCATTAGCGGGGCCGGGTGAACCTGGCCCCCTGAGTTCTGGGTCTAAAGCACGGGTCTCGGGAGACTGGAGCCTCTGGCCTGGAACAGTCGCATCTCAGCTTCCCCAGGAGTGCGGTGTGGGTATGTCACTGACCGCTCTGTAAACCTCTTTGGGAGCTGCTGGTGAAACAGGCAGGTTGGGAGGACCAGCTGCAGCTCCGTGGTTGGAAAGTGTGTTTGTAGTTTCTTAGCCTGTACACGCAGGGCCTGATCCTGTGCAGTGCTGATTGCTCAGTTCCCACTGAAAGGACTCGGTGCCTCCCAGAAGGCTCTTGGCACAGAGCCTGTGACTGGGCTGGGAGTGCTGGAGAACGGCAACGGAGAACGGCAACAAAGACCGGATCCAGCCGGGCGCTCAGACTCTGCGGGGCTCAGGGCTGAGAGAGAGGCACCTGCTCCTTAGCTCCAAGCTTGGGGGTCTCTGTGGCTTTGCTGGGGTTGCTCTGCTTTGTACCTGAAGCCTGGTGTAAACCAGGAGTTCTCCAGCTGGGGTCGGGACCCCTCGGTGGGTTGTGGGGTTATTATCTGGGGGGTCACGAGCTGCCAGTCTCCACCTCAGACCCCGCTTTGCCTTCAGCATTTATAATGGTGTTAAATGTATAAAAAAGTGCTTTTAATTTACCGTGGGGCAGGGGTCACTCTCAGAGGCTTGCTGTGTGAGAGGACTCACCAGTACAAAAGTCTGAGAACCCCTGGTGTAAACACTTTGGTGCAGGGCCACTGGCCAGTCCACTCCCAGATGCCTCCCGTTACCAGCCTCCCCTGGCTGAAACTGCTTGGCCAGCATTCACCGTAAGTTCTCTGCATTCCCCGAGCTGGCCTCCCTTCCGACCTCCAGGCCTGCGTCAGATGCCAGACAGGCTGGCCAGAGAAGAGCTGTCAGCCTGCTGTGTGCGGGGGGATGGATTGCGGGGTGGGGGCCCCAAGCAGATCGAAAACCTGCGCAAGAGATTAACGCTTCGTGATCTCTCTGAGCTGCCCTTAGCAAAGCTCCAGGCAGGGCTGCTGCGGGGGTGGGGTGGGGGGTGTTCCAGAGATGTCGCCTGGGGGGGGCAGCCCCGGATCTGGCCCCGGGGCCTCCCTCTCTTCTGCTCTCAGAGCAACATGCAGCCTTGGCTGCAGGCTAAGGCACCTGGGGTGACGTGGGGCCGTGCTGCCGGTTGCTGAGGGATCCACTCCTCCGCCCCCTCCTGCCAGGTGATCCAGCAGGCCCTGCACCGGCAGCCCAGCACGGCGGCGCAGTACCTGCAGCAGATGTATGCCGCACAGCAGCAGCACCTCATGCTGCAGACGGCCGCCCTGCAGCAGCAGCACCTCAGCAGCGCCCAGCTGCAGAGCCTGGCGGCCGTGCAACAGGTACGGGGGGGGGGGGGCGGGGTTACAAACGAGGGGGCGTCACCCGTCTCCCTTCCTGCTGTTTACAGTCCTGGCACTGGGCTCGGGGCCCAGAATCAGGCCCCTGCTAGTCATACTGCGGTGATGGACACGGTGCTGAATCTGTCCCACACTCAGCCGTCCCCACGCACCCTCCTTCTCACGTGCCCATCACCGTGGTCTCTGGGTCCCACCCACGGATTCCCCATGACGCTCTGTCAGGCGAGGGGGAGCCCCTGGACGACGGGGCTGGGCTGCTCAGGGTGGGTCACTGGGCTGTTGGGAGGAGTTGGGCACAGGCCCCACTGAGCGCTCCGGTGCTGGCGATCTGCACCACGCGCACCGAGCTGGGGACCCTGGCTCTGTCTGTGTCCCTGCAGCCGCCTGGGTTTGACGCCAGCCGTCAGAATGGGGGAGGAGGGCCCGGCTCTGGGTGCGAGTCCTGCGCAGCTGGTGCCAGCGGGCACCCTGCGGCCAGACTGAGCTCTGCTGAATGGCGGGTTTTGTTCTCATTTCATCTGGGAATTAGGTGTGGACGGGTTTTAATGGGGTGGGGGCGGGGGGGTTCCAGGGAAGAGCTCTGGGACCCTCTGGCCCCGTGTTGAAGGGCCGGGAGGGACCAGGAGATGGTGGTGCAGGGACCCCGCCTGGGGGTGACCTGTCCTTTGCTCTCTCTTCCAGGCGAGTCTGGCTGCTAACAGGCAGGGCGGCTCCTCCAGCAGCAATGTCCCCCCACAGACGCCATCCCAGCAGCCCACGGTAAGTCCCACCTCAGGGCAGTGCCCCTCTGCTCTGTGTGGCTGCCCCCAGCACTGGGCCCAGCAGGTTGAGTAACCCTTGGTGGGACCCCTGGCTGCTCCAGCTCTTCCTGGGCCTGTCGCCAGGAGCTGCCCGGAGCAGATGCCATCCATGTATTCAAAGGTGCCAACTTCTGCTCTTGCCAGTGGGTGCTTGACCCTGCTCTGCCCTGACCCCGCCCCCATTCCAATCTCTTCCCCAAAGTCTCCGCCTCCTTCCGGCCCCTATTCTGACTCCTTCCCCAAATCCCCGCCTCAGTTCCATCCTCTCCCTGCCTCCTCCCCTGAGCGCCCTAGTTCCTGCTCCTCCCCCTCCATCCCAGCATGCCGCCAGACAGTGCTGGGGGGGGGGGATCTTGGCTGCTGGTGGGTGCAGAGCACCCACTAATTTTTCCCTATGGGTGCTCCAGCCCTGCAGCACCTACGGAGTCGGCACCTGTGCATGTATTGACACCCCCCCCCCAGCTGTGCCCCCTCCAGCAGCCTCAGGAGCAGGGCCCTAGAGCTCTGGGTCTCGCCACTAGAGGGTGCCCCCCAGGACCCAGCATGCCATGCACCATGCTGCAGGGCACTGGGCAGGGCGGGCTGTGCAGCTGTCTGGGGAGGGGCACGGGGCCAGGCCCTCTGGCAGTAGGGCATTGTGGGAGGAGCTGGGGAGGAAGCGGGTCTCCACCTCTGTAGGACCCGAGCTTACTTCAAAGCCCCAGTGCCCAGAGCACCCCATCTCCTCCCCCTCTCTACTGGGCTGGCATCCAGACCCAGGGAGCCCGAGTGCAGCTGCCCCCTCCCCCACAACATGGCACCAGCCTCCTTGGCTCTCGGGAGGGGCTCTGAGCCCACACTGGGTCTGAATGGCAGCATACCCCAGCCCACGGCTCCTCCTCTCTCTCCAGATAAACTTGGCCACGTCCCCTGCTGCCGCCCAGCTGATCAACCGAGCTCAGAGCGTGAACTCTGCAGCCGCCTCCGGCATCACCCAGCAGGCCGTGCTCCTGGGGAATGCCACCTCCCCCGCCCTGACGGCCAGCCAGGCCCAGATGTACCTCCGAGCCCAGATGGTAAGAGGCGGGCGCGGAGTGTGCCACATGCGGGCACCATCTGCCCTCCCTTCCCCGCTGCTTTTAAAGCACCGGTTCTCAAACTTGTTTGTTCTGCGCCCCCTTTTTGATTTACCGTGTTCCTCTCTCTGTTTCTGCCATAATGCCACCGACAGCGGAAGCTTTCACTTCGGCGGCTTTTCGGCGGACACGCTCCCGCGTTTGGAGCTGCCACTGAAATGGCCCCGAAGCCGTCGGCAGCTCACGACCCCCTGGAATCGCCCTGAGACCCCCAGTTTGAAAACCACTGTTTTAAAGAGACACCAGTGAGGGTGGGGGCCTTGGTGCAAACTCCCTCACGCTGTCCCCACCAACACCCCGTCCAAGGATCAGCTGTCATGGGCCTGACACTCCTGCCGTGGTGCTGGAAGTGGCAGCGTCCCTGGGCTGGAATAGCACCCCTGCCCCATACCCATGTGCAGCTTGGACTCCTACCAGCAGAGGGCAGTGGGGAGGCACATGCACACCTGTGAGCAGTTCTGATCCTCTCCACCAGAGGACAGCAGTGACTCTTAGAAGAGCCACCTGCTCTGGTCCTAGCCCCACATGCTGGCACATCAGAGCTCCATGGCCACCCTGGTGACAGGCTGGCACAGGGCTGAGGACTGGGAAGTTGTATTGCTAACCCCCCACTTGCCAGCCCTGAGCCCTGCCTAGGCAGCCTGTGTGTTTCATGCTCTGGGGTCTCCTTGCTCTGCTTCTGTCCCCGTCAGGCCCCTGACACTCACGCTTCCCCGTGATGCTGTGCTGTTGGAGAAGCAGGAGGACTGGTGAGGAGCCAGCACTCTGGCTGTCGGGGGAACTCGCTCCTGTCCAGACACATTGTGGGGCTGGACATGTGCTGGGGAAAGCAGGGAAACGGGCCAGCCCCATGGCATTCCTCAGCACTTTTAGAATGGCCATAGGGGGTCAGACCAAAGGTCCATCTAGCCCAATATCCTGTGTTCTTACAGTGGCCAATGAACAGAACCAGGAATCATCAAGTGATTCCTCCTGTCGTCCACTCCCAGCTTCTGGCAAACACGCTGGGGATGCCATCCCTGCCCACCCTGACTCATAGCCATTGCGGGACCTGTCCTCCAGGAACTGATCAAGTTCCTTTTTGAACCAGCCACCCCCCGTCCCCTCCCCCATGGCTTTTGGTCAGGGTGGGAGTGAGTCTGGCTGGCTGTGCGCTACCCACGTCTGAGGGTCTATCTGCCTGCCTGAGCGGCGGGGATCGGGGGAAACCGAAGGAAAAGCCACTGGGGCTTCTTAGCTACAGAAAGGGGAGAACTCGGTGCTCGTGGAAATGAATGAGGCTGAAACTCTTGCTAGTACAAGGCGTAGGACAGGCTTCTCCCCCAGCTCTGCCAGTGCCCCTCAGTCCCGACACGCAGCCCCCTGCTCTCCCAGACTCCGGCACGTCCGCCGGCTTCACCCTCTGCCCAAGCAGCCAGCGGCGCGGGTTTCCTGCCTGGCCACTCGACGGGCTCCGTCGAGCTGGTGGTGCAGCTCCCTACTGCTCCTTGGTTTGCTCCTCACAGCCCCTGTCCCAGCTCCCTTTCCCCGCAGGCCTTGCTCCTCCAGCAGCTGCCCTGGTGCAGGGCTCTCTTTAGTAGCAGTGCTTGGGGAGCCCTGGTTCCTTCGTTTGTGCCCTAATTTGACAGCCCCTGGGTGGCCTGGCCTTGCTTGTGCCTCTCCTGCTGCCTTGCGCAGTGTTTGTACCTGAGACTCTGTTTTTCCTCCCTTTTGGGCTCCAGCTGGAAGTGAGCGGGGGCCGAATGCAAAGGGGGAAGGGGCCCCAGCGTTGGCTCCGGAGCCCCTCCCGGGCCTCCCTGATACCCCAGCAGGAGCTGCTGTTGCCTGGGGCACCCCCGCTCGGGTAGGCACAGGGGAACCAGGGTGGTTGCCGGTCTAGCGGGATGGGGGTGATGCCCGGGGCTGGGTTCTTTCCGCTGGAGTCTGTGGGGAGCCTGGGGCTGAGTCTGGATTGAGACCCAGTCCCCAGGCTGGAGCTGGGAGGGCACCAGGCCATTCCTCCGGGCCTCCTGGGGATAGGGGGTTCAGGGACTCCAGTCATCCCGTACTAGAAGGTTTCCCCTCAATGGCTGGGCAGCATATGAGGATAAGAGCCTATTGTTGTTGCTAGGTAGTAGAGCTACTCCTGTATCTCCTGTGCTAGCAGGTCGCGGCTCTGAACGCTCTGGGTCCACGGGGAGGAGTCTGGGAAGCAAGTGACCAGTGCAGTCTCCAGTCTCTTGGGAAGCTCGGTTCAGATCCTGGCAGAGCGTCCCAGGGAGCTTCATGCATTTCACACTCCGCTCCACCTGTTCACACCCCTTTGCTCAGCTTGGGCCCCCAGGGGGACATGAGTTGCAGCCATCAGTCCCCTGGCAAGGGAGGACGCCCCCTGCTGGCCCTGCAACACGCAGCTGCTTTGCTGCCTGCGCCCAGGGGAGGGGCCACGAGCGGGTGCTGATTCATAGAGTCCGAGAATCTCAGGGTTGGAAGGGACCTCAGGGGGCTCTAGTCCAACCCCCTTCTCAAAGCAGAACCAACCGCAACTAAATCATCCCAGCCAGGGCTTTGTCAAGCCTGACCTTAAAAACCTCTAAGAAGGAGATTCCCCCACCTCCCTAGGGAACCCATTCCAGGGCTTCACCACCCTCCTACTGAAAAAGTTTTTCCTAATATCCAACCTCAACCTTCCCCACTGTAACTTGAGCCCATTACTCCTTGTTCTGTCATCTGCTACCACTGAGAACAGTCTAGA
>VOCN01044079.1:0-10262 GCA_007922305.1 Dermatemys mawii
CCCCCCTTGCCCTGCCCCAGGGATGGATCCCAGCACACAGAAGGGAGCTCAGCCAGCACTACGACCCAGAAGGTAATGTCCAGCTTCAAAGTCCAGGGAGCTGAGCAGCACTCTTGTTTTTCAACTGGGCGGTGCAGCTCTGTGTTGAACCTTGCATTCCTTGAAACCTTGCACCCCATTTGGCCCCCACTCCTCACCCCCCATGGCCCAGGCTGTGAACATTCCTACTCACCCCTCAAGCATTCCTCCTTCACTTTCTGCAGGGAAGCAAAGAACACTGCAGGAGAGGGATCTGGGCTGTTTTCATCCCCCCTGGGGACCAGGAGTACCCTGCACAGACCCCCACTGCCCAGCGCCATCCCCAGAGACCCGCTCCCCCTGCCCTGCCTGCACCCAGCCACACTCACCAGCCTGCCGGGTGGGGGCTATTTGTCTTGCCTGGGCTGAGGTAGCCTCACAGCCCCACCTGCCGGCTCCTCTCTGCCCCCAGGCCAGACCCCAGTGCACTTATGGCTCCATGCAGTCTCTACTTCCCACCACCTGTGGGGCCCTGCATGTCTCCCCGGAGCCACCTGGGACAGGTACAGAAGCCTGGCCTGGGGTGGGAGGGAGGAGAGAAAGTGTAGGGGGGGGGCTTGGCAGGGCCCCTCCAGGAACTGGATCCTGAGGGAGCCGGGCCGGGGCAGGCCCTGGCCTGGCTGAATGCACCACTCCCGAGGAGCCGGAGCAGTTCCCCACCTGGCTCAGCATGGCAGACAGTCACCTCCCAGCAGGGCTGGTGCGTGTGACCGGAAGACAGTGCATGGGGAAGGGGGTGTCTGGGGGGGGGGTCCCGAACAAGCGGGGGACAGGGAAGATCTGTCGGCGTTCTGTGGTGAAGTATTGGGCAGTGGTCGTGATGTGCAGAGCACTGTGCATTTGTGGGGATTGTCATGGGGGTGGGGGCCGGGTGGGCATAACAGGTCTTTGGGGGGCTCTGGCCACAGGGACTCATGGGATGTGTTGGGTGGGGACTGTGGCGTGGTATGGACCCACCCGAGGAGAAGGGGTATCCTGGCAGCACAGCGCTGGGCGGTTGCCAGACACACAGTGTCCGCCATTTTGTAAATAGTGCCCTCACACTGGGATGGACAGATTGGGGCCATCGCTATCAGGCCATGCCACTAGCTGTCCCCTCACTCCAGGGACCCAACTCCGCACTCCAGGCTCCAATTACCTCCCTGGGGGCCCCCAAAAGATTAATCTGGCCCTGGCTGGCCAGACAGCCGAGAGGAGCACAGGGGGAGGGGCCGGAGAGGAGAGGAGCCAGCGTGCGATTCCCCTCAGCTGGCAGCGCAAGTGAAGTTCAGAGTCCGGCTGGCTGATGGGCCTCTGTGGAGCCTGGGCCCAGCACCAGGGCACCTCTGGCACCAGTGTAAACTGGCTGTAGTGTGTCTGGTGGAGATGCTCTATGCTGATGGGAGAGCGTTCTCCCATCTGTGTCATAAAGCCACCTCAGTGAGAGGCAGTAGGTCTGTGGGTGGGAGAAGCTCTTAGGTTGGTGTCACTCATGTCACTCGTAGGGGGACAATGTGTGTCTTTTGAACACCCCAGAGCAACATAAGTTCTGCCGAGATCTCTGTAGTGTAGACAAGCCCTGTACGATGATGCCATATAGAGTAAGAATGCTGATGTCATTGCTGCTCACGTGCATACAGATTATTTTTTTCCAGCTGCACTGGAATAATCAATGAGGCCCCAGGGCCTTCACAGCCTACTCCACAGGTTTCATAACAGTGTTCAATCACCTACATTGCACTCGCTATCTATACGTCGCTTCACAAATGCATTCATTTTCAGAACAGAAGGAACGATTAGATCATCTTCATGTGACCATCTGTATAACCGAGGCTATAGAATTTCACCCAGTTCCCCTCTGCTCAGCCCAAGAACTTGTTTTTGACTACAGCATATAATAAAAGATGTCTACTATATATACACACTACTACATAGATCTAAGGTAGTACAGATTCTGTTGCCTGCGTTGTGAGGAGGTCAGATTAGATGATCATAATGGTCCCTTCTCACCTTAAAGTCTGTGAGTCTATATTGTACACTGTGTGGAAAAGTTAATGTTGGTGCCTTAGAATCATAGAATATCAGGGTTGGAAGGCACCTCTGGAGGTCATTTAGTCTAACCCCCTGCTAAAAGCAGGACCAATCCCCAACTAAATCATCCCAGCCAGGGCTTTGTCAAGCCTGACCTTAAAAACATCTAAGGAAGGTGATTCTAACACCTACCTCGGTAACCCATTCCAATGCTTAACCACCCTCCGAGTGACAAAGATTTTCCTAAGATCCAATCTAAACCTTCCCAACTGCAACATGAGACCATTACTCCTTGTTCTGTCATCCGGTACCACTGAGAACAGCCTTATTTCATCTATGCTTTCTTCTTGAGCATATATGTTTTCTTCTATAATCGGTGAAATGCAACCACATACCTGCGGTAGGTTCTTCCCCTCCTCACAGTTTATGCCTCCGATGAAGACCATGTTGGGCATCACGGGTCTGGAATACTCAAACACAAAGTCGTATCTCAGGAGCCATATGGAGCCATTTCTGTAAAGTGTTGGTAAGTGCACATCTCTCTGGAGAAACTCTGAAGCAAGGTCTTGGTATTTGGTGTATAATTCCTTAAACAGCAGTGTCTCTAAAAAGCTAACAAGCAGGTTCAGCACTCGCTGGGTAAATGTCATGTGATCTGTGTAGCTGGTAAAACATCTTGGGACGTAGGAAACAGGGTTTGGAGATTTACAGATTACAAGCTCTAAACTGCATGGAAATCCACGAAAGAAGTACACGGAAGGGATTGATAGATACTCTGCCAGGATTACCCCACACGGCAATGCGGGGTCTGTTAAGAGCACATCAAATTTACTCTCTTCCAAGTATCGGATGATTTCTCTGTTATGCAGGAGGCTGTCACAGTTCTGGAGAAACAAGGGCAGTCCAAACCTGAGGCTCCTGTATGCTTTTATGATCCTAGTAGGGAAGGAGACTTCATCAAAGGTCTGGTTAAAATACAACTGCAGATGACGGTCTAGCTCTTCCGGAGTGTAAGGCACAGTATATGTTTTCCTTGTGTAATGCTTTGATTCTTTCAAGTGCATATTGACATCTGGAGCAAGCACTACTATTTCATGCCCTTTCGCGCTGAGCTCCTCCACAACTCCACGCACGCTGAGCCAGTGACTTCCATCCAAAGGTACCACAAGCAGCTTCCCACCAGCAGCCAAACTCAATAAGGACATGAAAAGAAGCAGCATTGTGGTAAGCGAGGGACGACGATGAATCCAGGGAGACATTTCTCCATTGAAAGCTCAGTGAGCACGCACAGACAGGTACAGCCAAGTATTATCCCTGTAACCACACCCTGTGACAACATGTCATAACTCCACCCTGTACCTTGGACCTTGTCAGCTTGTCAAGGGTTTATTGTTAGATGGCTGCATGCTATGAAATTGGAGAGGGGACTAGAAATTGTAGAAGTCTGTGATTAGAATTGCAAATTGACAATGGGCGTGCTTGCGCCCACGAGATACCTTCAGGGAAATCTTTGCTATTGAACATGCTCCAAGAACAGGTACTACTTTAACCATTATAGCCTATTATTCTTTTACAATGACACAATGTAACAAGCAAGGAGGAGGGTGGACATGACTCTGAGGGGAAACTGCTCTAATCCGGATACCTGAAGCTGTAACCTGAGATAAGAAGTAGGAGGGGAGTTGACACCTAGGGCCCGGGAAGTGAACAAAGGGAGACAGACGGCGGCAGGGATTTTGAGAGGAGTGAAAGCTGGCTGGGGAAAAGAGGTGGGGAGCCCGGATTTGGGGTCTTATCTCCCTGCCCCCCAGAAGGGCCTGACTAAGGGGTCCTGTTTGTACTGACAAGCTCGGAGTTGGATTGTGTTCCTGGCATCTCAAATAAACCTTCTGATCTACTGGCTGGCTAAGAATCACTGTAAATCCCAGGAAGTGGGGGGTGTGGGAACGGGACTCCCCCACCCCCTCTAACAACTAGTGTAAGAGGTGGGATCTACTGCACCCCGTGAACGGCACTTCCTGCAGTAAGTGATTGGGGAGCAGTATAACAAAAGGGGATTGACGGGAACCAGGTGTGCTGAAAATCCAGAGAGAAGTGGTTTCGGGGGGCGGAGGAGCTACGCTTAACCCCTGAGAGTGTGTGACCAGCGAGAAGGACTGTTGCAGTAGCGGCGTCCCCTTGGGCACTGCCGTGAGCAGTCTTATGGGTGAAGAGTGGCAGCTCGACCCTGGGAAAGTGGTGATGAGAAGGGCTGGCACACAAGGGGGTTCCTCCTGGAAACCATGGGAAGCTGAGAACACAGGCCTGCGAGTGGCCAGCAGGAAGATGTATGCCAAGCGCCTCAAGAGCGACCTGGTGGAGCTGTGCCGGCAGCGGGGACTGCGCATTGCGAGGCTGACCAAAGACCAGCTGATAGCGCAGCTGGAGGAGAAGGATCGTGTGGATGCACCGAGCCCTGCCTCTGAGGGGAGCCGCCCGGCAGACGGAGCGCCAGCCCCGGTGCCGGACTCGACAGGGAGGGGGCAGACTGCTGCCAAGGACATCCCGATACCCCTCTCACCTATGCCTAGGGGCGGGGTTGGGGGAAGCCCCGCAAATACCGAGGGCACCCGGACCCTGGCAGCCAGCAGGGGATCCTCCCGGCGGGGTTCCCCAGCCCTGGATCTGAGGCACTTTGGATATGACCGAGAGATGAAACTAAAAATGTTGGAAGACCAAGAGAAGGAGCGACAGGACCAAGAGAAGCAGCGTCAGCATGAGAAGGAGGAGAAGAAAAAACAGCATCAACGTAAGATGAAACTGGCCAGGCTAAGGAGCAGTGAGGCCCCAGCTGCAGTGGGTGATGGGATCCAAGACTGCGAGGAGGAGCTTTGAAAAGGGCATCATGGCCCCGCGTAAGGAAGGGGAGGATATAGATGAATTCCTAACGGCCTTTAAAACGGCCTGTAAGGTGCACAGGGTTGACCCTGCAGACAGGCTCTGGTGTCTCATACCCTTACTAGACCCCAAAGCCGTGGCGGTGTACGGCCGAATGGAAGCAGCAGAGAAAGGGAACTATGAACTGTTCAAAAAGGCCCTGCTACACGAGTTTGGGCTGACTCCCGAGATGTACCGGGAAAGATTCCGGAGGCAAAATAAAACCCCTAAGGGCACTGGCCATTCGCATGGAGGGGTATGCCCGCAAATGGGCAGATGTGGCCCAAACGAAGAAGGACCTGGTTAAAATAATTGTGCTGGAGCAACTGTATAAGCGGTGCCCATCCAACCTAAGGCTGTGGTTGGAGGAACAGAAGCCAGAGAACCTGCGACACGCTGGACGGCTAGCCGACGAGTTTGTGAAAAGCCGGCCAAAAGGTAAGGGGGGCTGGCAGCTTACCACCTGCTCAGGAAGGAGAAGTGCCCCAGACCAGCTCCTCTGGGGGGCTGGACACTCAGGACTCTAGTTTCTCAGTTTACAGGGTGGGCGCAGGGCTGTCCCTGTGGAGCGAGTGCCTTGTTCCCCCGGAGGTGGACAGGAGGAAGGTCTATGGATACTGGGATACGGGTGCTGAGGTGACACTGGCCCAGCCCAAAGTGGTGGCCCCAGATCAAATGGTGCCCAACACCTACCTGACCCTGACGGGGGTGGGTGGGACCCCATTCAAGGTGCCTGTGGCAAGGGTACATCTAAAGTGGGGGGACAAGGAGGGCCCCAAGGACATGGGGGTGCACCCTCATTTGCCCACCGAGGTGTTAATATGGGGGGACCTAGAGAACTGGCCAAGCAAACCCCCGGGCGCCCTGGTCGTGACCGGTAGCCAGAGCCGGCAAGGGGCACTGCACCCTGACTGGGGAGAGGGTACCATACCAGGGGTGCAGGACCATGCCCTAGCCGGGAGGGGACATCCAGGGACCGGGCTCAACGAGGCTGCGGCCTCAGACTCAGCAAGCACGAGGGAGCCGGCCCCCTTCCCTTCCTCAGCCGCTGAGTTCCAGGCCAAGTTGCAGAGAGATCCCTCCTTGCGGAAGTTCAGGGACCTGGCCGGTCTTAGCGAGGTACGGACCATGGGGAGAGGCTGCCAGGAGAGGTTCCTGTGGGAGAAGGGGTTCCTGTACCGAGAATGGGCTCCCCCCAGGGAAGTGGAGTCATGGGGGATCAGGAGACAGCTGGTGGTCCCCCAGAAGTATCGCCGCAAGTTACTGTACCTGGCCCATGACATCCCTCTCGCAGGGCACCAGGGAATCCGGCGCACCGGGCAGAGGCTGCTACAGAACTTTTACTGGCCTGGGGTCTTTTCCGCAGTCCGACAGTACTGCCGATCCTGTGACCCCCGCCAGCGGGTGGGGAAGGCCCGGGACAAGGGGAAAGCGGCTTTGAGGCCTTTGCCCATCATAGAGGAGCCTTTCCAGAAGGTGGCTATGGACATAGTGGGGCCTCTCAGCAAGACGACCCGGTCGGGGAAGAAATACATTCTGGTGGTAGTGGATTTTGCCACCCGCTACCCAGAGGCAGTGCCCCTATCCTCCATCGAAGCAGACACTGGGGCAGACGCGCTGCTGACCATTTTCAGCCGAGTGGGGTTCCCCAAGGAAGTCTTGACAAACCAAGAATCCAACTTCATGTCGGCCCTGCACTGGGGCTTGTGGGAGAAATGTGGGGTCCAACACCGCTGGACCACAACGTATCACCCCCAGTCCAACGGGCTGGTGAAAAGGTTCAATGGGACACTTAAGATAATGCTGAAAACCTTTATGAACCAGCACCCGCAGGACTGGGACAAGTACTTACCTCACCTGCTGTTCGCATACCGGGAGGTGCCCCAGGAGTCTACCGGATTTTCACCTTTCGAACGGCTATATGGACGGAGGGTAAGGGGGCCCCTGGACCTGATGAGAGACGAATGGGTGGGGGAGGCCGCTCCTTAGGGAGAATCGGTGGTGGAGTATGTCCTGACCTTCCGAGAGATACTTGCGGAGCTCATGGGCCTGGCCAGGGAATATCTGGCCAGAGCCCAGAGGAAGCAGAAGGTCTGGTATGACCGCATGGCACGGGCCCGCGCCTACGCCACCGGGGACCAGATAATGGTTCTCATCCCCGTGAGGAAAAACAAGCTACAGGCCGCCTGGGAAGGCCCTTTTAAAGTTGTCAAGCAACTAAATACGGTAAATTATGTGGTGGAGCTGTCTAACCGAGCGCACCATCGCCGGGTTTACCATGTGAATATGATAAAGCCATATTATGACAGAGGGAATATGGTGTTGGCCATGTGTGGACATTGGGAGGAGCAGGGAGCTGATCCTCTCGTAGATCTATTCCCTGGGACAGGAATGGGCTCCCGGCTGGACATAATCCCTCTCTTGGATCGGCTAACCCCTGCCCAGCAAGCTGAGATCAGAGGGGTGATACAACTGTACCAGCAGCTGTTTTCCAACCAGCCTGGATGCACTAATCTAACTGTCCACCGGGTGCAGACGGGATCGCACCCCCCTATAAGATGCTCCCCCTTCCGAGTCACAGGAAACACTGCCAAGGACCTGGAGAAGGAGGTCAATGACATGCTGGCCCTGGGGGTGATCCAGCCCTCTTCCAGCCCTTGGGCCTCACCAGTGGTGCTGGTCCCCAAAAAGGACGGGTCGATCCAGTTTTGTGTGGACTATCGAAAGCTCAATGCCATCACTGTGTCTGATGCCTACCCCATGCCCAGGCCGGATGAGCTCCTAGACAAGCTGGGGGGAGCTCGGTTCCTTACCACTATGGATCTTACAAAGGGTTACTGGCAGGTGCCACTAGATGCAGATGCCAGGCTGAAATCTGCCTTGATCACCCCTCTGGGGCTCTATGAGTTCCTGACCCTGGCTTTTGGCCTCAAAGGAGCGCCAGCCACCTTCCTGGTAGACCAGCTCCTGAAGGGGATGGAGAGTTTTGCCGTGGCATATATTGATGACAGCTGTGTCTTTAGCCAGACCTGGGAGGACCATGTGTCCCAGGTTAGACAAGTGCTGGACCGACTCCAGAAGGCTGGGCTGACCATAAAGGCAAAAAAGTGCAAGGTGGGGATGGTTGAAGTGTCCTACCTGGGCCACCAGGTGGGGAGCGGCCGCCTAAAGCCTGAACCAGCAAAGGTAAAGGCTATCAGAGACTGGTCCACACCCCAAACCAAAAAGCAGGTCGAAGCCTTCATCGGGATGGCGGGGTACTATCGAAGGTTTGTGCCCCACTTTAGTGCCATAGCTGCCCCCATCACTGAGCTATGCAAGAAGGGGAAACCAAACAAGGTGGTCTGGACTGAGCAGTGCCAGAGGGCTCTCTGTGTGCTGAAGGAGGCTCTTGTCAGCGGCTCGTTTCTGGCAAACCCGGACTTTAACAAGCCATTTGTGGTATTCACCAACGCCTCAAATGTGGGGCTGGGGGCGGTGTTAATGCAGGAGAATAAAAAGCGGGAGAGACACCCCATCGTGTACTTGAGCAAAAAGTTGCTCCCTCGGGAGCAAAACTACGCACCCATCGAGAAGAAATGCCTGGCCATGGTGTGGGCCCTCAAGAAACTACACCGTATCTATTTGGAAGACACTTCACCGTGTACACCGACCACTTCCCCCTGACCTGGCTGCACCAGATGAAAAGGGGCCAACGCCAAGCTCCTGAGGTGGAGTCTGCTCCTGCAGGATTATGACATGGACGTGGTCCATGTGAAGGGAAGTGCCAACATGATAGCGGATGCGTTGTCCCGGAGAGGGGGCCCTGAACTTCCCCAGGTCGCTGGTCAGAGCAACCCCGCTCAGTTCAGATTGGAAGCAGGGGGATGATGTAACAAGCAGGGAGGAGGGTGGACATAACTCTGAGGGGAAACTGCATGTGACAAGCAGGGAGGAGGGTGGACATGACTCTGAGGGGAAACTGCTCTAATCCGGATACCTGAAGCTGTAACCTGAGATAAGAAGTAGGAGGGGAGTTGACACCTAGGGCCCAGGAAGTGAACAAAGGGAGACAGACGGCGGCAGGGATTTTGAGAGGAGTGAAAGCTGGCTGGGGAAGAGGAGGGAGCCCGGATTTGGAGTTTTATCTCCCTGCCCCCCAGAAGGGCCTAACTAAGGGGTCCTGTTTGTACTGACAAGCTCTGAGTTGGATTGTGTGCCTGGCATCTCAAATAAACCTTCTGATCTACTGGCTGGCTAAAAATTACTGTAAATCCCAGGAAGTGGGGGGTGTGGGAACAGAACTCCCCCACCCCCTGTAACACACTATCCCTGGGGTAAAAGAGCACAGCTGTTGCATCTGAACATATTGCTATGCTGCAGGGGGCTCTTACAGTCACTGTTTAGGACTAGTCTACACCAAAAGCACAACTGGTACAGCACGCACGGATTAACTTTTTGTAGTCCTCCATTGGGGAAATAGGGCATGTGATGGGGGGTGGTCTGTAGAGAGGGGGGCCAGTTGGGGGCAATGAGGTGCAGCACAGTGGGAGTGGCCCCACACAGCCCGTCCACACTGCCCCCCCCAGACCTCTGCCCTTTTCCCCTGAGCCCCCTCTCCTAGAGACTTCCCCCACAGCTCCCTATGCCCAGCACCCCCCACCCAGAAACCCCCTCCCATCACAACTGCACAGCACCCTACCCCTGCCTAGCTCTCCCACCCACAGATCCCGTACTGGCCAGCACCCCCCTCTCAGTCCCACCATCACAGCTGTTCAGTGTCCCATATTCCTGGATCAAATTTTGTGCATATCATCTTAAAATTCTGCAATTTTTTTTTACAATAAATAAATATGGAAGCTCACCATGGCAGTGGGGAGCAGAGGCCACTGGCTGCATGGAGGTGGGAGATCACTCCGCAGCCTCCCCCCTGCACCCCTGGGATAGGGACTTGGCAGTGAGACTGACCCTGACCCTTACACAGCACAAGGGCCATGCCTGCCACAGAAACACCCTGGGGCCCTGCCTCTTTTGCGCCAGGCACACCAGATGTGGGAAGGGACGCTTAGCCTGCAGCAGGATCCAAGTGCAGGCAGGCTCCAGATGGGGATAAGAGGGTTCTATGGGGCAGTCTGGGTGCAGACAGCTCAGAAGGAAATCTGGATGCACAGGGAGGTTCCAGGTGCAGGGGCAATGGGAATCTGCAGAGGGGACCAAGTGAAAGTGTTTGGAGCTCAGTGGGGCGGGGGGGTATGTCTGGGTGCAGGGGAGGTGGGGTT
>VOCN01044082.1:0-10609 GCA_007922305.1 Dermatemys mawii
CAACCTGATTTCAAAATATTTCCATCCATAATCATCAAAATTGACAGGGGGCAAAGTAAGAAACGTGCTGCTTGAGCACGTATCCTACTCTAATCCTATAGGGTCCCTTGTGCCTCAGGCACCACCATGTTGCTTTTCCCACCTCACTTTCACACAGGGACACAATTTCCTTTGCACAGATCCATGAACAACAAAACCTTCCTGTGTCTCTTGTCTGAACCAGCGCATTCAACTCCACTGAAACCTTCTCTCCTCCAGTGGCAATGGTCAGACAGAGGGGACGTGGCCACCTTCTCCCCAGCAGTGAAATGGTCACTCTCCTCTTTCTTCATGCCGCCGTTGTTATTCTGTGGAATAAAAGGCTAAATTTACTCCAGGGTGAGGAAAGAAAGCACCCACCAACTCCCCCAAAAATCTCAATGCCTCCGAGAAAACCTGCCCCTGATATTGGAGTCACTGATGTGCTGGGGCTAGGATGGGGAAAGGGTGTGTGTGAATTGTCAAGGCAGGGAATTAACAAGGGACAGCAGTGGTGGTACATTCACTACAAACACAATCTAATCATGGTGCAGCCAGTAGGGAAATGGCCAGGAATTCTTCCTGTTCAGCCAGGGACACACTTACACAATGGCCCCCTGGAAAAGTCTCCCCAATGGCGGCCTCAGGGCTGGAGGAGCTCTCACTGCCCACTACACCTCCTCTGTCCTTGGTCTCACAACGGGTGTGTGTGTAAAGGAGTGAGCCGGGTGGGATAGTGGGGGAAGGGATAGAAGAGAGGTGACTTGTGGATGGGGCTGTGGGTATAAGGCGTAGAAGGGATGGAAAGGGGGGCTGCAGGCAGAAGGGGACGGGGTTAAGGTTGTGGTCCAAGGCCCCCGCACTTGTTCTCCCTTTCCCTGGGCTTTGGAATCACTAGCCCCTGCTTAGCAAGTCGGGGGTCAGTGGTCCCCAAAATGTGGGGAATAACTGCTAGGGGGCACAGAGGAACATTCATGGGAGCACTCAGGACCCATGCCAGCCCCCATGGAGGGCAGGGAAGGAGCAACACTCCACCCCAACTCTTCCCCAACAAGGGCCCCAACCTGGCCTCATCACCCTTACTGCTGTTCACACCCCTTTCCTCAGGAAGACACAGCACCACTCCCAGTCCTGGCTCTTGACTGCGGCTTCAGAGGGGCTGCAAAGACGGATAAGAGGCCACAATGTGAAAAGTTTGGGTACTCCTACATTAGGGTGATGTCCTCAGTTACTTCTTTACAGTCTAATAAAAGGTATTTCTCATCCACCTTGCCCCTCAGTCATGATGGCCTAGCTATGTTCTGCTGTCCTTCACTCAGGCAGGATGGATAATAACATTCTATTGCACTCACATGATTTGTAACCCAATACCAGCCAAAACTGGACATTTGGGCAAAGTGGCCCCATCATGCTGCATGCCTAGGCAGAATAGGGGTTCTCTGTGCAAACATGGTCTGTTCCTGAAGTCTTTCCCCAGCTCATCACTAGATGTGAGGGGAAGCTCATTTAGATCCTGCTTCCACTTAGTATTTAAAACCACCTTATTTTCCCTACCTTTGTGGGCCTTAGATTTCTCCTCCTGTCCCTTTTTTATCAGCTCAGATGAGGTGGCCGAGTGGTTAAGGCGATGGACTGCTAATCCATTGTGCAATGCACGCATGGGTTCAAATCCCATCCTCATCGGGCATATTTATGCTTCTACAAACAACCATCTCCCCATTGGGTACAATGAGAGACCAAAACATGTTGCTTCTGGCAAACAGAAACCTTCTCGGACTTCCCTTGCTCTAAATGAAATATGTCTAATATTAGCAGGGTAGGTGTGTCAGTCTGGATCTTCAAATGCAGACTTCATGGCCCCCACTAGTCACAGAGCCACCTGAAGCTTCTCTGGCTATAACCATTGGACCAGAGACCAGCCTTAGAGAGCTCCCGCTACTGGCCAAGAGACGGGTGGCAGTTCCAAGAGGGAGCATGCTTGAACTTTGCAATGGCAGCACTGGGGACTCTGAACCTTCAACACGGGTCCTAGGCAGCTGCAGACTCTGCAATGAAGCACTTTCCTCTGTTAAGCATTGGCTTTAAGTACCTGAGATACCCATCACCTGCAGCAGCCACCACCAATTCCCATGCACCCCATGGCTAGTGCAGAAGGTGCAGCCTAAAGGATATTTGGAGACTGGGGTAACCCCAGGGGGTTCCCATGCCTGAGTGTCAGCTCTGCGACAAGCTCACATGCCACCCCTGCTATGGTGTGAGACCAGGACCCTTTGAAGACAGTGGAGTTACCCTGTGTAGAACCAGGTCTGTCCAAAGCCTGTTGAGGTGAGAGGGAATCTTTTTATTGTCTTTAAAGGGCTGTAAATAGAAACAAAAGACCCTCTTCTAGACTCTAGGAGCAAAGTACATTCTATGCTGGAATGGTTTACTATTGGAACAGGAAGGTTTCACGTTGCCTAGTGAATAAACAACATTTTCTACAGGACCCAACTTTTCTGATAGGTCTCCAACCCAATTACTAAAGGTAAACCTATTTTGCTTACAAAGGCTGAAAATACCATGTAGTAGGGTCACAAAAACAAGGCACTTCTGAATTCAGTAGGGATTTTGGATGTGCACAGAACACAGAGAGGAGGACTGGTTCCCACCTGGTTCCAGAACTGCAGTTAAGTGGACCAATTTTCAGCTTTTGTGACTGGTGGATATCTGGATCCATATTATAAACTGTGGTACATAAATGAGGAAAAGTTGAAATGCCTTTGTTATTCTTTTGTTCTACTCTTTGTTTCTATTGGGATCTTGCCAGTGCAATATTACTGTATTCCTTTGAAACAACCAACACTTTTTAAAAAATGGTACTTGCTGTTGAAAAAGAGCAATTCCAGTCCTAGTTAGCACTGGGGAGAAACCAGCATTTCTTGCTCAATTTTGTCCTACTTTTTCTACAGCAAGTTACAGTACATCAGCAGATTTGATTTGGGAGGAATGAAGTCACAGCATTCCAACTTGAACTTGAAACTTTTCCAGCTAACAGATGAACCCAAAGTGTCAACACAACACACAGTCAACCTGTGGAACTCTTTGCCAGAGGATGTTATGAAGGCCAAGACTATAACAGGGTTTTAAAAAAACTTTATTGGACCAAGCACCCATGGGAAGGACAAACACACCAAGAGCTAAAAGCAAGAAAAGAAACTGGAACAAAAGAGCCAGGATACTTGTCTTGAACCAACAGAGAACACAGAAGTCAAGCTTCCCTTTTCTGCAACCTACAGAAAACAGCAATGACAAAAAGATGTAGAACATTCCCCCTGACAGATAAAGACACAGCTAAAACATAGACTGAAGAACAGCTGTTAAGCATTCTAAAGCACACACTATGAGATAGTTCTTTCTTTTCTTGATTTCTTCCTATAAGAGAACACAAATACAGTCCCCCAGTACTATAAATCATACAGTTGAGTTTCTTTTATTTTGCAAAATTATAAAAGTCAACACACCCACAGTACAATGGATGAGCCTCAGTCTGGGAAAACCACCTTCATGACCATGGTGTTTCTCCTGTCAGATAAGTATAAGCTCTTGGCACCCAGCCACCATTCACCCCCACTTGCCCAACACCCCCAACCCATGGTGAGGAATACCATGGGTGCCCCTCCCACTTCCAACCCCACCTCACCAGCCCCCTCTGTCATGAGCTGCCTGACCTGGCCCTGGGGCCCCACTCTTCTCCACACTGAACCCCAGGTGCCGAATTCAGGCTCTGCTTTGAGACCTGCTTCTGCACCCACAATGCTCTGCTCGCACACATATCTGCATATGTGCCCACATGGCTCCTCCCCTCTAGTCCACCCCTCCCCCTGCCTGCTCATGGCCAGTGCATTCCCCTGGTTGGCCCTGGCTCTTCAGTGCTAAGAGCCCGGCCACCAGCCCCACCAAGTGCCCTGGGCCTTCTGCTCTTCAAGAACCCAGCCAAGCACCTCATGGTGGTGATGCCTGCTGGCCACTCCGACATCAAGCGCTTCTGGCAGAGGTAGAAGCCAGGCTCCTGAGGGGACCCAGCACCTGGCCCTTAGGAGTGGACAGCTGCTCCCCACCATCCACCATCCGGTGCAGGGTGGGGAGATCCCACTGCACTGAGTGTCCAGCAGACACATCAGGAAGCTCAGTGCATCTCCAGCAGGGAAGGGGTTAAATCACAGCACCTTCTCCTCACCCCTGCACTCCCCTTCCCCAGACTGCACATCTCCTTTGGCAGATCTCTTTCCAGCCCTAGGCCGGACAGACAAAGCAACTGACCCTGCTTTGGCTGATGGGTGTTAATGACTAACCCCACTGACGTTAGTGATGCTGCTTCCCCTCTCATCTGGTGTAAATCAGGAGTAAATAAATGGAAGTCACACCTGATTTGCACCAATGGTAACTCCATGCAGAGAATTGCAGTGAGCAGATTCACATTGGCTGACTGCATCTGAATCAGTCCTGACTCTACTGCCATCCATGGGCAGCTCTGGATTGACCCCGTGGTCGGCATCCAGCCCTGGCTCCATGGGGACTGCCTGGCGTTATAGGACGGGAACAGGAGAATCCAGCCCAATACCTGTGAATAGGTTTTTCTCACTGTTTATGAGAGGACTGAATAAAGCTCCCATTTGGAAGTTATTGTATTTGCTGGCTGACTGGCAGAGTGTTGTCATTCCAGGGGCACCCCCTTCTGTGGGCATGGTGTAGCGGGGGAAGCCCTGACTTGATTCTCCCTGCACCCAGGGGGACAGAAACAACTCCAGACTGTTAGATGCTGACGGGCACCTCCTAGTGGAGGGTGTTGGGCCAAAGAAAAGCCAATTCAGAATGTAAAACTTTCACCCCAACATCTTGGCCGGGGGCTAAGGGTGGGTGTTCACTACGGGGTTAAAGCAACCTAAGTTACACAACTCCAGCTACATGAAAAACACACCTGGAGTTGACATAGCTTAGATCAACTTATAGTGGTGTCTGTGTCATGCTGGGTGGACAGGAGAGTTTCTCTTATGACTGACCTTATGCTTCTCATTCTGGTGGAGGACAGGAGCTGGCCAGAGAGTGATGGGTGGTCGATTTAGCAGGTCTTCACTAAACCCATTAAAATGATCCCACTGTGGACTCATGGCAGCACTTCCATCACCCGGGAAGTAGAAACAAGATCTGCAGATGCTCAAGCCAGAGCAGTGAGATCACTCTACCATTTCTGCAGTGGACAGGACTTGAACCTGTGGCAAAAAACCCCAGTGGATTTTCAGTCTATCACCTTAACCACTCAGCTACAACTATTTGAGGGTTTTGAAGGTTTCTCACTACATTATAGTTCTATACTCAGTGAGTTCAATGCACCCCATTCCCACCTGTTTGTTAGACTGGTGTGGGAAATTTAAAGATTACACCAATGCCTTTAGCATGATGCAGACACTGGCTATGTGACTAAATCTCCACCTTAGACAGCCAGTCCATCCATTCCACCCCAATCCCTCATGCCTAAGCCTCCTGCCAAAGTCCTGCACCTGGCTCCACAGAGTTAAGACACATATCTCGCTGGGAACTCGACTTCTTGTGCCCAGAGGGTCTCAGACCTGCTCAGTTGATGAACCTAGAAACACAGTGTCTGCTTTTTCCAAGGAAGTGCTTAAAAAAAGCTCTCTCTTGTGACCACATGGCCTAACACAGGGTTTCCCAACTTTTTTGAACTTGAACCCCTAGTAGAAATATAATTTTGAGCAGGCACCCCCATAGGGGAAGCCCCACTCCAGCCTTAGCCCCACCCCATCCACTCCCTCCCACTTCCCGCCTTGTCCCATAACTGTCCCTCTGGGTCCGGTCCTGCTGTGCCCGGCTCTTTTAGTGGGGCTGCAGCCCCAGCACCTGACTCCCAGAGCCGGGTCTCATCCCCGGCTTCCCGGGCCGGGTCTCAGCCCCAGGACCGGGTCTCTGCTGCAGCGCGGCGCCCGGCTCCTGGGGCTGGGCTGGGTCTCTGCTGTGGAGCGGTGCCCAGCCAGCTCTTTGCTACGCTGCAACTCCTGGGGCCGGGCCAGGCCGGGTCTCCGCCGCGCCATGGCTCCCGGGGCTGGTCTCCACCGCGGTGATCTGTTCCTGGGGCTGGGGCGCCGTGCACCCCCGTGGGTGGTCTCGCACATCCCCCTGGGGTGCGCACACCCCACTTTGCAGACCACTGGCCTAACAGATAGGTCATCTGACTGTGGATCAGGCGATTGAGGTTTTGAGTCCCTTACTGGTTGGATTTGTGCACTTTTACCTTTGTGCAGAAAGTCCTGCTGTCTTCAGCACTGGAACCTCTTCCTGCCCACTCAGACGGATGTTCTGGCTTCAGCTAAAGCCCCAGGAAGGAGTTGGGGTTTGGGTGTCACAAAGGCCAGGGTCTTAGCCCCAGGTGCTTCCACTCCAGCCATTTCCATTCCTGACTTGCCAAAGAAAATGGGCGGATGCCCGGGCTAGCGTGTGCAGCAGTTTCCCTCTCCCAAATGTGCACCTGTCCCTGTATTGAGGGTACTCTAATAAGGCACGTACCAGAGCATCTTAACATCCCCTTGCTGTTCCCGTGGGACTCTTATAGAGTGCACACCAGAGTACCTTACCTTCCGCTCACTGTTCCCGGTTGGACACTAATAGGGTGTGAACTGGAGCAATTTAATTTCCGCTCACTGTGCCTGGTGGGACTCTAATAGGGCACTTACCAGGGCATCTTAACTTTCAAATTGGGAATCAGGCCTTTCCCAGGATCAGGGGAGTGGTGGAGGCTTTGTACCACAACAGCTACTTCTCTACATTTGTTGCGTTTGTTTTTCACTTGGTGGTTTGAGCATTGGTCTTCTAAACCTAGAGTTGTAAGTTCAATCCTTCAGGGGGCTATTTAGGGCTATGGAACAATAATGGGACTGGTCCTGCTTTGAGCAGCGGGTTGGACTAGATCAGTGGTTCTCTAACTTTTGAGAACTGTGACCCCTTTTTCATCTGGCAGCTGCTGCGGCGGACCCTTGTGTGTCTGCCAAAAGGCCGCCAAATAAATTACTTCTGCATTCAGCGACTATTTTCGGCTGACATGCTGAGTGCTCCCAAAATAGCTCGGCATGTCCTCCAAAAAGCCGCCAAATGCAGAAGGACTTCATTCGGTGGCTGTGAAGCGGTGCCGGGAACTTGTGACCCCCCTGGGAGCGCTCGGCGACTGCCAGAGAGGTTGCGACCCTCAGTTTGAGAAACCTTGGACTTGATAATCTCCTGAGGTTCCTTCCAACCCTGAGATTCTATGAGTTCAATAGCTTTATCCCCAAGCAAATCTCACCAATGTGCCATGAGGACCAAAATCATTTGATTGATAATAAATGTATAAATATGAGGCTGAAAATCCTCATTATTCAGCATAATGTGGCAAATAACACATCACAGCGAAGCCCCTGGGTTTGCCTATTCATTGTTCCTGCCCCCCAGTAATAAAACTTTCAGGGAGGCTCCAAATGATAACGTTCTTTTCCAGCTGAGTTGGTTTTTAAGAAATAACTGAAGCTCTCGGTTGTTGATACAATTACAGAGTTTCTAGAAAACCTCTTTCCTTCAGAGACCTGTTTTTTTAGCCCCATTAGGGCACCAGCTAAATATGGAATAGTTACGCTTTGAAATGCGTAAAGTGTTTTTCTCTTTTGACCGGGTTAACCATTCTTATGTCCAAATATAATTGAACCTGGTCATTGAAGTGCCACATTTACTGGGTGTTCATGTACGTTGCACAGCAGAATTGCTTTTCTACTATTGTTCCTAGCAGACCCATCCTCACAAATTATTGAAAATGGAAGTGCTATTACCTACATATAGAAGCAAATCCATAATTGGAAAAATAACAGTCATCTGAGGCAAATTAGGCTTTTTCCCTTCAGTGGGAAGAATAAATAAGAAGCAGGGAAACCATATGATAAACTCAGAAGACACCTGAGAAAATGAAGAAAAAAGGAACAGATTCCTAAGGCTGTCTCTGAAAAAAGAGCTTAGGTAGAAACCTAAATGCAGGCTAAGGGGTGCTCAGGCAGGCAGGGATGTCCCTTTATATTATAGTGCCTTCCTCACCCCACCCTGGGAGCTGGCCCCAGACCTCTGGAGGGAGGGTGCATAACCAGCCCTCTGTGCGGGGAGGGGCAAGAGCAGGCTTGGGGAACATGGGGAAAACTGTCCCGCAGTATGAGCCGGTGGAGCAGAGCAGTTTGGAGCTGGGTCGTTTCACATCCTGCTGCCCAGTGATTGCAGAACCTGGTTAGTTACATTTCAGTAGAATGATTGGTTAAGGTATAGCTGAGAATATTCCTATATAAACGGGAGACTGGTGGGGGAGAAAGGGTTTTTAATCCTGACCTACACTCTAGAGCAGAGGGACTAAGTGAAGGGGGCTTTTTGACTCTTCTTCGCTACTGGAATTCTCCATCCCCCAGGGCCAAACAAAAGAGTGAAGTCAATGGGTTAATGTAAAACCAGTGCTCTAGGGGAGGCTTAAATTCACAACCACAGCATATCTCTTCTCAGCACTGCTCTTGAAGTACTGTGTACTAACCAATGCACCACCAGAACATATTTGTCTTTTTTCCTCCCAAGCCTCTAGGTTGAAAAAAGCAAGAAGTGACCCCAAATAGTCTCAGTGGAACTGAGAGTGGGTAGCTACAGGAGCTGGTTCTTGATGGGGTGGGTTCTTTTTAAGGGTTCCAGGCACCACTCGACACTTTTCTTCTTCTCTGGTTAATACCAGAGCTGATTAAGACTCAATTTTCAGTCTTGCTGCAGAGCAACAGATCTGAAATCACTGAGCAGCAGGTCTGAGCATTAGCTCAGGTTTCGGACAGTGTATTTGAGGCAAGAAACTGCCCAGTCTTCACTAGCCGTGAGGGTCCCTCACTAGCAGCTGAGATCAGTGAGAGCTGGGTGAAGTGCAGGGTCCCAGGGGTGGTTGAATGGGGTGAACAACACCCCATGACTTTTAAAAGGGGGAGGGATCTGCCTTACCACTTTGTGGTGACCGTAAGGGCAAGCAAGGGGGCAGTGAGTGGCGGGGGGGTCTTGTGGTGTTTTACCAAGTTAACACAAGGCTATTTTACTCCTTTTATTAAAGTTTTCTTTTCTCCACTCAGTGCTGGTGATAGGGGAACGTGTTGCCTCTTAGAGGCACCCAGTGGCCATGGTTAGTTTC
The DNA here is from genome assembly GCA_007922305.1 of Dermatemys mawii. Lineage (NCBI taxonomy): Eukaryota > Metazoa > Chordata > Testudines > Dermatemydidae > Dermatemys > Dermatemys mawii. The sequence goes on from VOCN01044082.1 coordinate 9,233, forward strand.
CCCGATTCCTAGGTGGAGGCTGAAGCAGGTTGAATGTTGTAGAGGAGCCCAACTACCCACACAGGGAATTGTAACTCCAATCTTTAGTTCAAGAGCCAGAGGTGCAGCTAGCTGAAGTAGCCAGGCTGCCTAAAAGTATTTCCCCTTCCACCGCAAGAGCAGTGCCTGGGTGCTTCTGTGCTTCTCTGCAGCTGCAGAAAAGCCTCTTCAGGAAAAATATTGTGCCCTGCTGCCCTTGAGTGGGAATGTAAGAGGCACCACTGCAGGACGGGTCCTGCTTTCCTACGCCCTGGTGATGCTGGCTGCAGAACTCATCCTGTCTGCAGGTGGCCTTTAGTGGGGGTTTGGCATGTTAGGTGGTGGGAAGCAGACTAGCTGGGCATCTTTGTGGAGGCCCTCAGGCTATGCGCGGGCATCATCCTCCCCTCCTCTTGCCGTGCTCTGGGTTGCTCTGTTGCTTTTAAGCCTTCCCTTAGAGCTGGCAGTACTGGCCACCTCTGCCAGCTGAGAGTCACAGGGATCCAGAAAAGGAGTCACTAATTGGTCCTATGGTGTAATGGTCAGCACTCAGGACTCTGAATCCTGCAATCTGAGTTCAAATCTCAGTAGGACCTTCTGAGGTTTGCTGAGAAACCTTTGAGCTCCATGTGCTTGGTTTCTTCTGCTTCTGGGTGAGCCAGAGTAGGTTTCTTTTCTCCTGTTGGGTGACGGATGCCCAACTAACAGTATGGATAGAGATTCCTGCAGGCTGACCTCATGGTTGTGTTTCTCACTGCTTCACCTGAGCCCCAAACACTAGGTCCTTATATCTGCAGTTGCCACACTCTTCCTCTTGCCCACGTGGCATTAAAGGGTGGAGTGCCAGGGCCAGACTTGATAGGCAGGAAGATGAAAAAGGTGCAAGGCTGGAGTCCTGCTCACCTTCTCTTCTTTTGGTACCTACAGCAGAGGCAGCTGGGAAGACTTAAAAGCCACAGAGTAACTGAGGGTGGGGCAAGAGGCGGGATGGACCATGCTGATGCTCTGCTAACAGACAGCTGCAAAGACACTTGACCAGTCTGCTCCTGCCATGCCAAACACCCACTGAAGTGCACCACTCAACCGGCATATGGAGCAGCTGCTGTCACTCTGCAGCAGCATGAAAAGATGGTAGGAAAGAAGGGCCAGCCCGTCTGGGGGGGGCTCTGACCATTCCCACTCAAGGTGTCACTTTTGCAGTAGGGCAGATTTTACCCCAAGAGGCTTTTCCCCAGCTGGCGAGAAGCAGAGAAACACCCAGGCTCTAAAGACACTATTTAACAAGTCCCCTCAATACAGGGACAGGAGCATCTTGGGAAGAGAAAAACTACTCTACACACTAGCCCAGGCATCCGCCCA
>VOCN01044083.1:0-12601 GCA_007922305.1 Dermatemys mawii
GGCCAGCCTGCTGGCTCTCATGGGACAATCGCTGCATGTTCCTGAGGGAGGGGTAGGACCCCCTTGTCCCCCCACACACATGGGAACGTGTCCCTGACCCCATCAGTCACTGGTGGATTCATGCCCAGGAGCAGAGGGCTGTGACACCAGGTGCCATTTCCCACAGGAACGCTGCTCATTCAGGAACGTGCTGAGCTCCGGGCCTGCCACCTATCCAGAGGCAGAGAGTTCCACAGGTGAAGTCGTCAGTCCCGCTCCCTGGCCCTCCTGTGTCTGGACGTTTCTCCTTTGCAAGGCGGGGCAGAGCTGCCTGGTGCCCCGCCCCTCCGCATGGCCTGGCACCTGGCCCCTCTGGCAGTAGCAGCCTGGCAGAGTCCTCTCTGCCCCATAAGCATCATGGCTGAATGGCATTTGACTTTGAAGCTGGCGCAGGGCCTGGATGGGTTACCTGCTACCTGCTCAGCTCCCGCGCCCCCTCTCCAGGGCCCACAGGGCCCAATGGGGCATATTTGCCCCATGAGGAAATGCACATGGGACATCCCAGTCCCCACCGGCTGGGCCAAGGCCAGGCAGCTGCTCCTCCCTCCCCTAGGAAACAGCATGCAAGGCCCCCTGCCAGGAGGAGAATGGGTCCTGCTCTGCCCGGTACAGAGGGGTGTGCAGGAACCCCAGAGGCAGGAAGGCCCAGGGAGGTACATGGGGTGAGGCGGGGGCCCCTGAGGAGGGATGGTTTGAAATGAGGTCACAGCACAGTGGCAGGCTCCAGTTAGACTGGGGGAGGGGCATGGGGGCAGCCGCCCTTGTCCCCCCCCCACTCCACCCCCGGCACAGCCTCCGACTCGGCCACATGGCCCATCACTTTATTGCTACAGAAAAATACAACTGTACAAAAATAGAGTTTCTCCAACTTTACAAATGCAAATCAGGGTCCGAAGAATAGAAAAGGGGGGGAGGGGCCCAGGCCTTCATCACAGCGACTTTACATCGCGCCCCCGCCCCCCCGAACCTCATAAATAGGAGCCGCCGCTCGAGACCAATAAATAAATAACTTAGAGTAATAAATAGTCAGTGCCCAGCGTGGCCGCGGGATGCCCTGCCGCCCGGCTCGGCACCAGCGCTCCCCATGGGGGCAGACACAGGCTGCCCAGCCCCACAGCAGTGGGTGCCTGTGCCTGGCTGTGGCCTCTGCCCTAGGCACCCAGCTGGATCCCGGCACCTGCGGGGAGTCCCTGGCACCTGCACCCCTGGGCTGGCACCTGCTCCTCCCCCAGCAGCCCTTGGGCCACCTGCACTTTCCCATGCTCCCCAGTGGACCCCCCCAGAATGGCTCCCTTCCCCTCCCCCAGCTGCCCTGTCCCAAGGGGAAATAGGATGTTTTCCAGAGGGACAGGATAGGGCGCCAGGGAACGGGTTCGGCCTGCCTGGTTTCTAGCCCCCCGCATCCCCTTTGCTGGCCTGGACACTCAACTCCAGCTTCCACCAGCAGGTGGGAGGAGGTGGGGAGCGTCTGCAAGGCCCCCGCACCCCTTTGCTCCCACAGCACTGGCTGCTTCTCCCCCAGAAATACGGGGGGGGGGGCTAAAAACTGCCCCGTGGGAGTGGAGGGGCCCTGGGTATAAATCCCAGGGAAAGGGGACGGGCCACAGGCAGCCAGGAAGGATGCACCCCAAAGCACACTGAGGGGCCCGTCCCTTTCTGGGGGGCAATTCTAGCAGGGGCTCAGGGATCAGCACAGCCTCTAGATGAGGGCCAGCCCCTCCTCCCACTGTCCCAGCCCGGGCCCTGGGGCCAGCTGCCTCCCAGGCACTGCAGCTGGCGTAGAACCAGCCGGAGCCGGGAAACAGCCCCCGCAGGGGCAGGCATCCCCCAGGGCTCTGGACCATGCCAAGAGCCCAGCCTGGCAGCTCTTTCCCCTGTGCTGGGGGGTGCAGCTGGGCCAGGAGAGTGGCACAGTGGCTGCCTGATTCTCACACATCTGACTCCACAACAGAGGCGTTCAGGTTACCAGCCACCAGCCTGGGCAGCGGGGGCCTGGAAGCCCATCGTTGAGCTGGGACCTGCAGCTGGCCCTCTGGGGAGGGCTGGGCAGGCCATGCCAGGCAGACGAGGCTGTTTGGCACTGGAGCGGGCAGCTCGGAGGCTGCTGAGTGAAACGGCAGAGCAGCAAGCAGGGCCCGGCGGGCAGGCTCTCCGCCAATGCTCGGCAAACTCCTGGCTCCCCAACAGCAGTGCCAGCTGGCAGGAGGCCAGTGGCTGGGCCAGAGGGGCGGCGTTCAGCCCAAGCGAGGAGACTCGCCCTGCTGCCACCAGCCCCACGCTGGGGGTCCTGCTGCCCCTCGGCTTCAGCAGAAGGGGCTCCCCTGCGAGCGCTGTCTCCCCACTGAACCGCTCTTCTGGGGGGGGTTGGCACCGCTGCAGCCTTCGCCCATCCCCAGCACTCTCCATGTGCCAGGGGGCCCCGAGTCTGGGCAGCGCCACGTGGTTAGAGCGGGCACCGAGCCTGCGGATCAGTCAGCCAATGCACTTGCACTCGGCCGCAGAGAGCTTCTCCACCGTCTGCCAGGAGTTGTGCACGTTCATGAAGGACACGGCCTCGTAGCGTGTGGGTCGGCAGCAGGGGTGGCTGGCCACGTGGCCCGGCGGGCCGGGCTTGATGGCCTTCTCCTGCAGCAGGGTGGCCAGCGTCAGGTCGTAGTTGCTGCGACTGCGGTGGCAGGACCCGCTGCAGTACTTGAAGGGCACGATCTCGTCTGAGTCGAAGCCCAGCCCCAGGTCGCGCACCTTCACCATCAGCCTGCGCACCGCGCAGTTGGGGCTGTCCCGGCGCCGCCCGGATTTCTTGCTTTTGGCGGGGCCCAGGGGCGAGCGCTCGGCCCGGAGCAGCAGGTCCTTGGCCAGCTCCCCGTCCCCGGGCCCCGTGGCCGTCACGTTGTCCCCTGGGAAGACAGGGTAGTCAGCCAGGGTGCACCCCCCCTTTCTGCCCCCAGAGTGGCTGCCTGGCACCAGCAGGACCCGCAGCATGGGGAGAGCCTGCCTGGCCCACGCACACAGCCAGGGCGCAGGAGGGGACAGAGTCGGTGTCATGTTACTGAAATTACCTGGGATCATATAGATCATTGGTGCAACCAAGGTCCTGTAGGGGCACCAAATCTTAGGTAAAGGGGGTCATATAAGGTGTGTACGACCAGGTTATGGTCTGCTGATTGTGATTATGCTATCGGTATGTGTGTGTATCTTGTTTGTAGCTAAAGTTATGAAGACGGGCTGTATAGTGTCTGTATTTCAAACTTAGGGTATGGTTACACTTACAAGATTATAGCGCTATTGGTTATAGCGGTCCCCTTATACAGCAATATGTATAGTGCTATTGTATGTCCACACTCAGATGCTCCTGCGGTATAGCATGGCCACATTTGGGGCACTTAATGCGGCATTAAGAGCAGCGCATTAGGGCAGGTATCCCAGCATTCAGCTGGGTGCAACGTGCTTTTTAAACGAGGGGGGTGATGGAGGACGCATTGTGTGTATCTGGAGGGAGAGAGACAGTGTTTTTTCCATTCTTCTGAAAGCCTGTCAGTGAGCCTCCGTTCACAGAGGGCTTTGTTTTCACACAGGCTCCCTTCTTAAACATTTGCGTTGCTTATCTGCCGAGTTAAGAAAGAAACTCTAAAGAGGTACTTCCGCATTCCTCCAGCCGAGTTCAAAACAAAGGGAAGAGACGTCAATTGCCTTAAATGGCTCTAGGCATCTCCAGAGATCACTTGTAGCGCAGTGGGTGTCCACATTCTTTCTGTAGCGCTACAGCAGCTGCGCTACAGCCCTTATTCCCCATGAGGAGGTGGATTTATAATAGCACTATAACTCCACGGTTATAGCGCTATTAGTGCCTTGCCAGTGTGGACGGGGAGTAGGTTATAGCGCTCGTGGGGGCTTTATAGCGCTATAAAGTGCCAGTGTAACCATGGCCTTATGCTTGCTTTTGGGTGAAATCCCAGACAAAGTTACTGTTGGCCTGGCCTTCCTGATGGCCCATCAAGTTCCAATCAAGCTAACAATGAACTTTGTAGGTGCCCTGTCCACACCCGAGTTTCCCCAGCAATGTGTCCTGGCTGCTCAGGTGCTGAATCTTGAAGAGTCATGTAACTGGACCACATGGCCCTGAAACTCCATTGTACAACTGGACTCTGATTAGCAAGAAGGAGGCGGTCTCCACCCACAAGAGGAAGTCTATATAAACCTGGGAGAAAGATCTCCATTTTGTCTTCAGTCTCCAGTCTGGCTCCTACTTCTGGATGGGACTTTGCTACAAAGGGGCGGCCTGGCCAAAGGATTGATGACCCATTCCTCCTGGGAATGTATTGTGACAAAGCTCCAAGTCTGTACTTGTGGGTCCTGCGCTTCCTGGCAGATTTAGGGGCCTCAGAAACTCATCTAGGCTCCAGAGTGACCTCCCTTTCTCAGTATAATTGGCAAGAGTCACCGCCTAGTGAGTTACCTTCATCACAGACCAGTATGGAAGGTGGAAAAGGGGGGAGCCCGGGCCCACCCTCTACTCCAGACTCCAGCCCAGGGACCCTAATAGTATCAGCTAAGATGGCTGACCTTTTATCCACAAAACACAATACAATTCCCTGGGCTACTTCCCCACAGCAGTCCCTGCTTCTTCAAACTCCACTTCACCCTTACCTCAGGGCCTCCTTCCTTCAGTAGATATGTTGTCCACCACTCAGTCTCACCAACAGCATAACTTCCTCCCACAGCTCCTGACACCCACAGCCCACCTGACTAACTGGGAGGTTTTTATCTGGATTCAGCCAGTCCCTGATTGGCTTCAGGTGTCCCCATTAGGCTAGCTGTTTCTACTCCTTTCTAGAAGGTTCTTAATTGGCCCCAGGTGTCTTGATTGGTCTGGAGTAGCCTTTGTTTGGCTATCCAGGGAACAGGGACCTGTACATCCTGAGACTAATATACCTGCCTTCCAGCACTCTCCTATATCCTTCTGGTCTGACTCCGTCACAGTATTCCAGAGACTCTGATTTGAACCTGCAGTTATTCTACAACTGATGCAAGCCATTACTGCATGTATTTGATTTCCTTTAACCATTCCTAACCCTCACCTAGATCTTTTTCCTTGTATAATAAACCTTTAGATTTTAGATTCTAAAGGATTGGCAACAGCGTGATTTGTGGGTAAGATCTGATTTGTATATTGACCTGGGTCTGGGGCCTGATTCTTTGGAATTGGGGAGAACCGTTTTCTTTATTTGGGGTGTTGGTTTTCATAACCATTAGTCCCCAGGACAGGTGGCTGCTGGTGGGGATACTGGGAAGCTGGAGTGTCTAAGGGAATTGCTTGTGTGACTTGTGGCTAGCCAATGGGGCAAAACCAAAGTCTTTTCTGTTTGGCTGGTTTGCCCCTAGGGTGGAGAAACCCCAGCTTTGGGCTGTAATTGCCCCTTTTGGAAGCAATTTGTCCTGATCTGACACTCTCAGCGGGTCCCGCCGGGAACAGCATCGTCACAGGCGGGTAGATGCCAACCAGCTCCCGCGGCCAGGATTCAGTCCTAGAGTCAGCCCGGGCGCTGCCCTGGGCTCCGCCCATCCCCTCCTGGGGAGGCCAGGGGCCCTTCGTGGGGGGCGCACTCCTGCCCTGAACTCAGGAGCCTGCCCCTCCCGGTAGCTCTGCTGCCCCCTGGGTCCCCTGGGGCTCTCTGCTCCCAGAGGGGCATGAGGGGCCTGAACTGACCCCAGCACCCCCTAGGTCCTGGCCCATCTCCTGCCCCATGCCGTCCCGCTCAACCACCTACCGGCGAGGTGGCTCCAGGCTGCGGCGAGCGGTGTCTCCAGGCTGTCCTCTGCGCCGGAGCTGGCGGTGCCCATGCCGCCCGCAGTGGGTGCAGCCCCCAGGGTCATGTTGCGGTGCCAGGTGTGAGGGGTTCCCGCAGCCACGCCGCTCAGCAGTGACAGGATGGCGAGGGCACCCCACAGCGCCCCCTCCTGGAACACAGCATGGGCTCAGCGTGGCAGGGACGTGCACAGGGCTCCCAGCTGGCCCGGGAGTGGGCCAGAGCTAAGGGCAGTGGGGGGGTGGGGGGAGGGCAGGCCAGGGGAGCAGGACCCACAGGGAAAAGCCAAACTAGCCAAGGCTGCCTACACCCCCTCCCCCGCCCTGCCTGGGCCCCAGATGCCTCTTCCCGCCCCCCCACATGCACTGCTTCCGCAGGGGCTCTGGAGCGGGCCCTGTCCCATGGGGCTGCACTCACCCTGGGCCTTTGGCGCAGAGTCCTCAGGGGGGGGGCAGGCTGGCCCCCCCGCTGGCTGCTCCATCCTGTCTGCAAACACAAAGATTGAGGTGAGTGAATTCCACACACAGGGCTTCTCCAGCCCCCCACCCCCCGCCCCACAGACAGGCACCTTCACTCCTCAGGCCCATGAGCCTCGCCTCTGCCTGGCTCTGGAGAGCGTTCCCAGGGAGGGCTGGACTAACGCTGGGGGGGTCAGGACACAGCTCCCTCCAGCCTGGTAGTAAACACAGCCCCATCCCCCCACCTGCACCGTCAACCCAAACTGCCCTTCCCCCCACTGCCCTTCCCCCAGCAGTGACCCTCCCAAACACCCCCACCACCTCCCCCACAGGCCCCCACACAGCCCCATCCCCCTCACCTGCACCGTTAACGCCCACTAGCCTTCCCCCAATATTGACTCTCCCAAACACACCTACCATCTCCCTCTCATGCCCCCCCCCCGGCAACCCTTCGACCACCAATACTCCCTGTTGGGCTGCAAGTAGCAGCCAGCTGGCAGGCCGATGGCCCCCTCCACAGGGGTTAATGCCAGTGCCCTGGGAACGTGGCTTCCCCTGACTGGCACAGGCTGGGCTGAGTCCCCACAAGCTCTGCACAGGCTGGGCCAGAGTCTGGGAGCTGCTCCCCAAGCTGGGTGGGGAAGGGGTGTCCCAGAGCCTGGCAGGTCCTCTGGGTAGCCCTGGGAGGCTCCTGGGGCAGCTGGAAGGGCCCCTAGCCCAGGCTCTAGAGGCTCAGTTCGAAGGCAGAATTTTGGGCGGCAGGTGCAAGTCCCAGCTCTGCTGCCAGCCCCCCAGGGACAGGCGGCGGGAGGGTGGGACGTACTGAGCGCTCCCAGGGGCCCTGTCTGTGCCCAGAGCATACACTTCGCTCTGGTCACTGGGGAGCCAGAACGTACCCCTGGGAGAAGCCCCCTGCCCCTCCCCCCCACCGCCGCCTTCACACCAGCATTGGGGGAAGGAGGGAGGGAGTCAGGATGGAGCAGCCTGGGCACCTCCTGCCCAGCATGTCTCTGGCAGGCTCATGGCCCAGTCAAGAGGGTTAACTCCTCACTAGCATAACAGCAGGCTCCTTCTCTCAGAGCAATGGCCCCCTGGGGCTCCATGGGATCTAGTGGCAGTGAGTTCCACAGGCTAATCTGATGCTGCCCCTAGTCCTGCCCATCTCTCCTGGCCTAAGCCCCAGCTCAGTGCCATTCCCTGAGCCCCTCCTTCCCCTAGTCTTGCTGTGCTTTGCAGAACAGGGGCGCCTGGGGAGGGCGCCTGAGCAAGCTAGAGACCAGCTGAAAGACACTAATCCCGTAGGCCCCAAGTCCCTGAGCAAGCCAAGCAAACCCAGCAACAAGCTAGCGCGTGGCACAGCACGCTCCACGTGGCCCATGGTGCTGGCACGGCACACTCCAGCACCAGACGGTGCCTTCTGCCACTTCCCGCAGGCCTTGGGGACACACACACACACACACACACACCTCCCATGCAGCAGCACTGCCCCCGCCGTTGGCTTTGCACGGAGGCTCAGCGGAGCTGCAGCCCAGCCTGACCCATCAACCCTTCATCTGGAGCCTGGTGAGACACTCGCCTCGTCCCGTGCCACAGGCCTGACCCAGCACTGAGCGCCCCAGTGCTGCTTCTTCCCCCACTGGCGATACGTCCACCTCCCAGCACCTCCTGCCTGGGACCTGAGTCCCCCCAGCCCCTGCCACGATCCCAATGCCTCCCCCACCCCACCCAGCTCTGTCCAGTCCTGCCCTGTGCCCAGGAGCAGCGGGAGAAATGGCGGCTGCTGGGCGCGCAGGCCGCTGGCAATGGGGCAGAGCGGGTGCAGTGAGTATTAACTGGTCATCGCCAGCAGCCCGAGGGGACCGCACTGGATCACCCACAATGCATCACAGCCCAGGAACATGCATGGCCGTGAATTGGGGTCTCATCGCCCCAGCCTGGCCGCGGCAGGACACAGGCCTGCCCGTGCAGGCTGACGCCTGGTGACAGCTGGAGACAGGGGACCATCAAGCCAGGGTGCAGGGCATGGGTAGAGGGATACACCGCCTGCTCTCTGCCCTGCTGGGAGAGGGAGGAGGAGCCGGGCCCAGCCCCCTCTGCCCACACACAGCAGCCAGGCAGGCAGCAGAGCCAGGGCCGGAAGCCAGCCAGGTGCTTACACAAGTGTCCTGGCTCCCAGCCCACAGGCAGCTCCTCACATCCCGCTGAAAAGCCTCTTTCCCTGAGCTCAGGGGGATGAGCCGTGCCCTCTCTGCCTGCCCTGCCCAGAGCAAACCCCTCCCCACGGCCCGAGCTGCCTGGCCATGGCCCGCCCGGCGCCACGGGGAGGCAGAGCGGTGCTGGCCGCAGAGCCGTGGATGGAGCTCAGCCAAGGGAATCCACAAGGGCCTTTGGCGACCCCCTGGCTGGCGACCGCTCCCTCCACAGCCCAGCCGCTGTTCTGGGCCAGCCAGAGCAGTTCAGCCCCTCTGAGCAAGGTACAGAAAACTGCATGACGGCCCTGTGACCCTCACGGCACCAGGGGGCCCCGACTCGGCCCAGCCCCACATTGGTAACCCACAGTGCCAAGACACTGCAGCCACACAGGAGAAGGGGGTGAGCTCCCGCTGGGACAGAGCTAGGAGATGCCAGCCTGAGAGAAGAGGGCCTGGGCCAGGCCTTTGCAGAGGGTCCCTCGCCCCGCACGGCAGCCCAGCTCTGAGGCCCAGCGTGGAGGCCGTCATCTCCGGCTGGGCTCCTCCGAAGCCCCAGGGGAGACGGGGCCTGGCAACACCAGCCAGTGCTGCTAGAGATGCCAGTAGGGTCTCTGCCAGCTGCAGTTGGTCCTGGGCGCGGTGGGAGCCTCCCCACGCAGGGATCTGGGCACCACGTGCCCAGCAAGTTTGGTCCCCTTCTGGTATCCCACAGCTGGCTGAGCTGCAATTCTCCACTAGCCCTGAGGGTGGCAGCACAGACCCATCCTGTGCCGGCCCTTCACCCCCTCACTGCAAACCCAATCCTGAGAGAATCCCCCCTTCCCTTCCCACACCCCGGGGGCCAGCCAGGCCCACACGCCAGAACCTCCAAACCCAGCCAGCCCCGCGCAGACACTCACACGCCATCACCTCACAGGCGGGAGGGGCCCCAGAGACCCCAAAGTGCTGGCAGACATGGGCCCCCAGGGTCCCCCGACCCCGGGCCCAGTGAAGGGGACTTGACTTGGGCCCCAGCCTGACGCGAGGGGGATAGGTGGGCAGGTTAGAGAGGAGAACGGGCAGGCCAGGCGTGGCCACCTCCGCCCAACACTTGGGACCGAGCGAGCCACTGTGCCCTGGCAGGGCAGACACCGAGGGGCCGGGCGTGCAGCCTCCGCCCCTCTCAGGGTCCTGAGCAGGGAACCCAGAACAGAACCCAATCTGCTCCAGCAAGAACGGTTCCCCCTAGCCCCCGCATTAGCTGGGCCCACACCCTGGGGGACTGGGCTGGAGGCGGCGTCACACCTGGGGCCACAGCCCTGCCCTGGAGGAAACACAAAGACCCACAAGTCACCTGCCTTGGGAGCTGGCCCAGCCATCCTCTCAGCAGCTGCAGCCGTTAGCTGCAGCCGCCACGCCCTGGAGTCACAGGGCTTGTTTCCCTCCTGCGGGGCACCAGAGACAGGCAGGTCTGCGGGAACCCTCCCTGGCAGGTTTGGAGCCATCTCATGAGAGCAAACCCAGCCAGGGTCACACCAGCCCTTCAGCACTGAAGAGCAGCCTCTCTGGACCCAGGACTCCCGGCCCCTTCTGCCATGGGAGACAGCCCCAAAGCGACCACCAGTATGGGGATGGGCAGGTGCCACTCACAGCCCCGGTGCCCAGCTCCCATAGGGCATTCTCTGCTGGTGGGGCTACCGCGCATGGCATGGCCTCTAGCCAACAGGCTTTAGTGGCTCAAGCAGGGCCAGCGAGAGCCCCCTGTGCCCAGCTCCCCACTGTCAGCCTCTGGCTAGCATGACACCAAGCTGCCTGCTGCGGGGGGAGACGCTGTTCTCCTGGCCCTCAGCAGCCTCCTGGGGGGAGGGGGAGACCGGCTCCGGAGCGCTGCTGGAGCAATTCCACCAAGGTCTGGGGGAGCCAGGCCCATCCTGCCGGAGATCAGGGCTGCTGGGGGAGGCGTGGCTGTGACTCTCACCCTCCCTGGGTCTCCTGGCTGCTGCAGAAAGAGGACTGTGGAGCTCCCCTCCTATCCCTGAGTAGCTCCAGAGCCACGCCTGCTGCTGTCCAGCACTGAGTGAAGCCAACACGCTTCTGGGCCCCATCAGCACTGCCCTGCCCCAGGGCTCTGGAGAGCAGCAGCTGAACCTACCAGGGTCCAGATAAGCTCAGCAGGTGGCTGCGGGGGAGGGGAGAGCAGTGCTGAGCAGTGGCAGAGCCACCGGAGCTGGCTGCAGGCTCAGGCAGACCACGCTGCTTAGCACTCAGCAAGCAGGTGAGCTAGTAGGGTTAGCAGCAGAGATGCACTCACTGACTCTGCAGAAGGGAATGCGTCAGCACCCGCCACCCCAGCTTCCGGCTCCCCTTTGCCAGTGGCCCTCAGGGCTCTCCCTGGTCTGGGCTGAGCCTAGACGCCCAAGTGTGGCAGACAGGGAAGGACAAATTGCCCAGGCCTGACAGAGGAAGAGCGACTGGGAGCGGGTCCCTGCCAGTGACTGATTTCCAGTCTGCAAGGGGGATGCAGCGAAGGCCGGGGGCTCTGGGCAGATGGGGCAGGGTCCCTGGGCCCCCCGCTGGCGGGGGAGGGTGGAGGGGAAGCCTGGAGCCAGCTGGAGAATCTTCCCTGCAGACAAGAGGATGTTTACACTGCTCCCAGGCGCTCCTGCCTCAGGGACGCCTTCTTCCCACACCAGGCACGGCTGGAAGAGCGACCCGGGGCTCACCCTCCCTCCCGGCCTCCGCGGGCCGCACGCTGCAGAAAGGGGCTGCAGGGCCGTGCGTTGCCTGGACAAGCCAGAGCCGCCGCGGCTGCTCCTGGAGAAACGTCCCAGGGGAAGGGGCGGGTGAGGTGTGTTTACGTTCCCACACAGACACTTAGAAATGGCAGCACGAAGCCTCCCCTGGGCTGGACGCTGCCCAAGGGCCGGGTGTCTCGCTTGCCTCACAGAGAGCCTGACCGGCGCCTCAGGCCTGGCACACGCCTGCGGAGCTGCCTTCCCGGGGCCCAGCTTCCAGCACCCAGCGCCCAGCCCACTCTCCCGCATGGGGCCCACCCGACCAGCGCCTCAGGCCCGGCGCCCGCCCACCCACAGACCTGCCTCCCCGGGGCCCAGCGCCCAGTCCATCCTCCGGCGTGGGGACCCCAGCCATGCACCCAGTGGCACCAGGGCAGTGGGGCTCCCGCAGCCCCAGGCCTTGCCCAGGGCCAGAGAAGCCACGTGATACCCCCACTCTCCAGTCAGGCCCAGGAGCTGCCAGGTCAGCTGGGTGTGAGTCAGGAGCGACTCTAGGCCGGGGCTCACTCTCCCCCGGCCACCTCGCCGGGGTGGGTGGGTGGGGAGGGGCACCACCAGCCCCCCAGCTCTGCCCCCTTCCTCTCACTCCTCTAGGGCTCAGGGGCTAGCTCTGGGAGAGGGATACCAGCACCTCCTCGGGTCCCATACACAGGGACACACCTGCCCCATAAATCCCGGGGCCAGGGCCCCTCCAGCCTGGCCCCCGTACCCGCCGCTTGGGGCAGGGGAAGGAAGTGCCCTGCCCTAGCGGGTTGCAGCAGGACTTGGCCCCCCACTCCCTTCGGAGCCCCAGGCTGCCCCAACACTGGGAAGGAGACGCACACGGGGGACAGGACAAGGCCTAGGGGCGCCCGTCTGTGCAGCCCCAGGGAGCAGAGGAGGGAGGCCCTGGCCGGGAGCTAATCTGGGCAGCTGCCAGCGGCTAAACAGGGGATTAGCCCGGCCTGGCTCAGCTCAGCTGGGCCCAGCGTGTGGGGCGACGTGTGCCTTGACTGGGGGTGGCCCCAGAGTGACCCACTTCAGGGCCCCCCTTCCCTGCGCACAGCCCAGGGCAGGCTGGACACTGGGACCCTACCACACACCCGCGGGGCGACCCTACCACAACAACCCCTGCCCCTCCCCCACCCGCGGGGCGACCCTACCACAACAACCCCTGCCCCTCCCCCCCACCGCGGGGCGACCCCACCACACCCTCTCTCCCCTCTACCCCGCTGGGCGACCCCGATTCCCACAACGGGCAACCTCCGCCCTCCGGCCACTCACCGTAGGCGCCGGGAGCCTGCGGACCATGCTCCGGGGGTCGCGGCTGGGACGCGCCTCCCCCTGGCCCC
>ML679624.1:0-10596 GCA_007922305.1 Dermatemys mawii
GAATCCTCTTTGTCCTTTGCTGTGGAAACTTACAGCAAGATGGAGTTTGGAGTCCCATGGGCAAGTCCCTGCCCCCTTGCTAAGACACAGGATGTGTCGGCCTTCTCTTCATGGGTCCATTGTGTAGCTGATGGTTCTTAACGAGCCATCAAGCAGTTTAAGTAGAGCTAAAACCAGGCTGTCTGGAATGTTACCCAGCAGCATAACATACGGTTGAGATACAGACAGTAGAACCAAAATTCATAACTTCAACTGCAAAATGATCCACACATACCGATAGCAGAATCATAATCAGACAACCATAACCTGGTCTTAGACACCTTATATGACCCCCCTTTACACAAGATTTGGTGGCTCTGTAGGACCTTGGTTGCACCAATGATCTATATGATCCCAGGTTATTTCAGTAATGTGACACATAGTGAGTGTGGCTGCCATACGCTCCTGGTCAGAGACTTCTACACTCTTCAGGGATCCAGGCACCTGCAGCAGGGTCCGCGGTGACACCAGCCGCCTGTGCAAAGCAGCTGGGTTTGTTAGTCACCCGGAGCAGGGTGTGAAGCAGGCACCTGGAGCTCAGCCCCGGGAAGCAGCGGTTTGGACATTGTCCATGTTGGCCAAGCCATTTCTGTCCCTTTGTCCCCCAAGCCTCTACAAAGGCTGCTTTTATCTCAGCTTCCTATCACCTGTCACACCATTGTTCTCCTGGAGTTCAGTCTGCTGCCAGAGTTCCTGGCTGTCAGGTGTCAGGCGCTCAATCCCCCAGCCAGGCCTCACTGCCATCATCCCGCCCCAGAGAGTTTCCGACACACTCCAGGACCTGCCTTGCCCTGAGAGCAGCAGCTGAGCCATTGGCTCCCATTGGGTAGCAACACCTAGTCCAGTCACTGCCACGCCTGGCTTCGTAAACCTGTTGGGGAATTCCCACAGGGGCACAAGGGATGCCCCAGTGAGGCCTGGCCTGCCCCGGTCCCGGCCCGTTAGGGGGCACATGGGGTGTCCCCATGCAGCTTGTCTGTCCCTTCCCTCAGATGAACACTGAGTACAAGGCGGCGCTGGCTGGCCTGCAGGTGCAGGACATCGAGGAGTTGCGGAGCTACCGGTCACCACCATCCTCCATCCTCCGGGTGACAGATACCCTGTGTATGATGTTCAACAAGGAGCCGGGCTGGGAGAGTGCCAAGCAGCTGCTGGGCCAGGAGGACTTCTACCAGGTGCGGGGGGAGGGGGTTGTGGTGGTGATTTAGATGGACTCAGTGGGCCAGAAGTGTTTGCAGGACCCCATCGCTGTCCCGTGTTGAGCCGTGAGGGCTGGCGGGCAGAGCCCGCGGCTGCCTGGCACCACGGCCAGCACACTAGCAAACATCCCTGTGGCCCTTTAGTAGAGAGCTGACCCTTGTCTGTAGAGCAGTGACAGGGAACCCCTGGGGTTGGCAGGCCCTCAGCTGTGTCAGAGATGGTGATAATGCTGCTTTGGGGGAAAGCAAGGACATGAGCTGCTCCTGCTCCTGCTGTTACAGTCCCAGCCCCTTTCTGCTCAGGTGGTGGCCAGGATGCAGCTGGGGGGCGGAGTGCAGGGTATCTGCATCCTTTTTGGTCCAGGTTGGTAAGAACATCCCTCAGGTGTAGGAGAGAAGGCCCCAGGTCCCAGGAGATGGTGGGCGCGGCACACATTGGTGACTGTGACAGTGCTTTTTCTGGTGGGACACAACTGAGAGTGCAAGTTCAGGACAAATTGCTTCAAGCAGGGCAGTTACAGCCCTTGGCTGGGGTTTTGCCACCTCTTGGGCACCAAACCAGCCAGACAGAGAAGACTTTGGTCTCACCCCACTAGCTAAACCACAAGTCACACAAGCAATTCCCTTAGACACTCCAGCTTCCCAGTATCACCACCAGCAGCCACCTGTCCTGGGGACAAATGGTTATGAAAACCAATACCCCAATAAAAGAAAAAAGTTCTCCCCAATTCCAAAGGACCAGACCTCAGACCCAGGTCAAATGATTACTTAGATCTTATCCAGCATACATGTTATAGTCAATTCTTGTTAATTAAGCTAAAATTTATTTAAAAAGAAAAGAGAGCGTGTTGGTTAAGAGATCAATATACACCCAGACTGGATTCAATTCTCGAGGTTTAGATGCAGAGCAGAGATGAGCTGGCAGTTGCCAAAAGTCCTTTTAGAAATAGTCCAGAGATTCTAGTCCAATGTCCCTATTGAGGGTGACTCCAGTCAGTGACTGGGGATCTCAATCCTTATGGCTCAGGGTTTCTTGAACCCCAAAGCAGATCGGAGATGAAGAAGGGTCGTGTCCCAGGGTTTTTATACATTTCCAGCAGCCTTTTGGCCTGAGAAAACAATACAGTTAACTTTCCTTCCCCCAAACATCCTGGCAATTAGCACAGGATAGTTTATCCATTAACAGTTCAGATCCAGGTTACCACAACCTCCAAAGAGACACAGAGACAACAACACTATTGCACTCAAGGATCTTCCTAAATCCCAATACTCCTTTTTGATCTTTGAATCAAAGCCATAGCAATAGACAAGACTTGTTTGCTGCCATCCCAAGACCTGAGCAAACATCTACTCTTCTATCTCGACCAATGCCGGCTGCATTTCAAAGCTCTGTTCATTTACATACCGTTCTGACCAGTCTTTAAAGTTCGCCCATGGGTCAGGTCAGTCTGGGAGTTCATTAACTCTGTCTGGCCCTGTCATCTTTCATCGAGATACTGTATTCCACTCCTAACGTCACTGTAAGGCAGTAGTTCTCAAAGTGGAGGTCGCGACCCCTCGGGGGGTCACCGGCCGCCTCCCGAGGGGTCACGAGCCCCTGCCGCTGCTGAGAAGCCACCGAATTGATTATTTCCATATTCAGCGGCTTTTCGGCGGTGTGACGGAGTCAGTCCAGAAGGATATAGGAGAGTGCTGGAAGGCAGGTATATTAGTCTCCGGATGTGCAGGTCCCTGTTCCCTGGATAGCCAAACAAAGGCTACTCCAGGCCAATCAAGATACCTGGGGCCAATTAAGAACCTTCTAGAAAGGAGCAGAAACAGCTAGCCTAATTGGGACACCTGAAGCTAATCAGGGACTGGCTGAAACCAGATAAAAACCTCCCACTTACTCAGGTGGGTGTGGGTGTCAGGAGCTGTGGAAGGAAGTTATGCTGTTGGTGAGACTGAGTGGTGGATAACATATCATCCAGAAGGAAGGAGGCCCTGAGGTAAGGGTGAAGTGGAGTTTGAAGAAGCAGGGACTGCTGTGGGGAAGTAGCCCAGGGAATTGTATTGTGTTTTGTGCCTAAAAGGTCAGTCATCTTAGCTGATACTATTAGGGTCCCTGGGCTGGAGTCCGGAGTAGAGGGTGGGCCCAGGCTCCCCCCTTTTCCATCTTCCATACTGGCCTGTGATGAAGGTAACTCACTAGGTGGTGACTCTTGCCAATTATACTGAGAAAGGGAGGTCACTCTGGGGCCTAGATGAGTTTCTGAGGCCCCTAAATCTGCCAGGAAGCGCAGGACCCACAAGTACAGACTTGGAGCTTTGTCACAGTGGACATACCGAGCTCTCAGTCGGGAGTGCTGGGCATGTCCCTTTAAAAGCCGTGGAATGCGGAAATAATCAATTCGGCAGCTTTTCGGCGGACACACGTGGGTCATGCTGAGAAACCGCGGCTAAAAAAAGGGTCGTGGTTCTCTCAAGGTTGCGAACCACTGCTGTAAGGTTTGCTCCAGTAGTCACCATCTGTTCTCCCCCTCCACCAAAGTCTCGAAGGACCCCAAAAGGCAGTGATGGTGGAATAACCTGCCCCTCCTTATTTTGTCCACCAATCAGGTCTAATATCCAGCACACCAATTTTAGTTGATTAATTTCCAGTTCTACGTCATCTGATTTTTACCAAGCATGATTTTAGCCCAGTCCTGGAATTATATTCCCAGGCCTTCTGCACCCCAGCCAGGTGCACTGGGATTCTGCCATGGAAACACCCCAGCTCCCTGGTTCCACCTCAGCACAAGGCACCAGACCGGAGTTTATTGAAAGAAAGCGCTTCAGATAAAAGCAGCTGCAAGGATTTGGAAACATGAGGTTATAATTAAAAGAAAAACAAAACCACACTTTGAGTTCTCCCTCTCAACATCAAGTGTAGCCTTGCACGCTTCATAGACCAGATTAGTTTGGTGGATCATTGTAAGTAGCTTCAGCCAGAAAGGTGACATCAAATGCATTCAAATCTGGACACATGCTCTGAACAGACTGAAGTTCAGTTGGAGCCTATGCAGGAGACTGAGTCAAGCTCATCTAAAGCCTTTCTCACTGAATTCAATTGTTGCGCTACTCATTGAACGCCATCAATCTGTGCAGACCATCTAGTTGTGGACATCCCTTGCAGTGAAATGGGAAGACATTACTTCAGAATGCCCCACCTTTGTGGACTGCTGCTGAAGAGACAGTACATTTGCTGAAAAGTTCCAAAGTAAGTAATTGCCTCCTTGGCATGATTCAGCACAGTCAACGCCTACAAGGTTTAGTATGAGGTTTCCACAGCTGGAGAAAATGCAGTTTGAATGATGCTCCAGCAGAACTGCTTGTACACCATTGTACTTCCCAGCCATATTAGATCCCTTGTCATAGGGTTGACCAATGAAGACTTGAAAATCTAACTTAAAACCTTCTAAAATTGCTAGTACTCGAGCAGCAATTTCTTTCCCAGTTTTTCTCATGAAATTATCAAACAAAATAAACCTTTCTTCAATTGAAACTTTTGAGCTGTCTACAATCTTAACATATCGAATAACCATAGTAGTCTGTTCAGAGTGTGAGAACACTCTGGAGTGGCATCAACAATGATTAGAAAATACTTGGAATTGTGAATCTCATCAAGAATTGTTGTTTGTGCGAATGACCCATATAGCTCAATAAACTCGTTTTGTAGGCATGTGGAGAGATAATGGACTTACATGTGCTTCTGACTCTCTTGCAATTCTCGAACACGTTTAACATGCTCTGATAAAAGTGGGTCATGTTTGCTGGGGAGCTCAACTATGCCTAGAAAGTTTCCATTTGCATGATCACCAGTGTGTTGACTGGAACCAAAGAAAGCCAATCCCCGCTCAGAAAGAAAAAGGATGACATTCAGAATGCGCTCAAGAAATATTTTCCAGTTATTGAGTTCTGTAGAGAGTTCAGTCAAGAGTATATTCTCAACTGAACTTTCAGCTGATGCTGCCCTACTGGCTGATTTTCATGCAACGTGGTTTTCTTTGTGTGACGTTGGACTCTCATGGGATGATATTCGATCTTTCAACTTCCTCCAACCTCTGCTGATGCTCCATCCTGATTGATCGGAGAGAACTGAGGCATTTGCAGCACTTTTGTTCCAAATGAAGCAGGGTGCACACTACAGAGATTGTTTTTCCGTACTCCAGCATAACCAGTCTCTTGTGCAGGTCTCCCCATTTGGAAGAGTTTTTGTCAGCAGATGAATAGGGAATGAGCGATTATCAGCATCTCATGGAACGTTATTTGGAATTTCAAGACAACTAATTGGAAGAAAAGATTGCATTTGGGCGGCATTGCCCTTGTCAGTAATTCCAGTGTCAGTCACAGTCAAACCTGAGTACTCATGAATTGCTCTTGCTGCGTAAGAGCTACATCTTCCTGTTGCTGTTGAGTTTCTTGATTGTACACAGAATCTTCTGCTGCATCTGTTACTGTTGGCACATCCCTTTGGCTACTGTCCTCATGTTCAGGTATTGGCATTGAAATATCACCTGTTGCGGCTCCGGAGTTTTCATTGTTTGTTGGGAAGGGGTGTTTTCGTGGTTTGAGAAATGAAGTTATTGGTTTTGAGCTCTTAGCTGCTTCTTCACTAAGTAGTTTTCATCGTCTCTTCCTTGCACCACTTTCAAATCTCTTCATAGTGATCTATCTGGTCAAAATGTAGCCTATCCACACTTGAAATATTCTGCTTTAAATAAGTAGCTTATCTACACTTGAAATCTTATACTGTAAACCTGTACACAAATGCTGAAAAGACTTAAAACGAAGGAATACTAATTAAGAACACAAAATGAAACAGACAGGTTCTTATCCTTCTCACTGAATCAAAACTCAAACATGCAAAGTATAATAGAACAAGCGGAGCTGAAGACAAAGGGACGACATAAACATAGACATGGATACAGACAGAGGGATAATGTCCCAAAAGTTCAAATGGGTGTCCTCATGAAACTCACTGTCCACGACTGTCCTCACACATTTTCCCCTTGAATCTGGGCCTACGAAAGCCTGTGACGATGGCCAAGCTACGGCTCAACCAGCCAACCAGTCACCTCTTTTAGCTGCCATAGGAAGATAGTAACGAGGAATTCTCACACATAAATAACTCCCTAGTCAACTAGACGAAAAGCTAGGACGACTCTAAAATGTAACAGTTATCTGTCTTTCAACATGCACTTGATCCACTGGTAGATTTGTTTATAGAATCAGCTAATCTGAGAGGACATGTTCCATCAGAACCGATATATCTTTATTAATATTTGTGAACATTTTAAACTCTTTAATATGATGAAATCTCTGTCAGTTAACAAGAAAAGCCTGGCACCTTTTACCAAATCCCATCTCTTCTTGGCTTAAATTCGCAGCTCTAAGCTGAGCGAGTGGGTCACAGTTTGGTCCATTAGGGATGCGCATAGAAACAAGTTGCAACACGTATCAAATGCCAAAGGCCCCCTTTGAGCTTGAGGCCCAGGCCCAATGGCTGCCCTGGTGAGGCCCAGCAGACTGAAGCCTAGATCCTGATGGGAAGAGAAGGGGGCTGGAAGCAGGCTGCCCACGGGGCAGGTGAATGCCATCTTGGCTCTAGTCTGGAAGCTGGGGGGCGCTGGCTGGCTAAGTTAGGGAGCAGTGAGCTCCAGGATGCGGCCTTGCACGGGGCCCCAAGTGCAGTGCTAACAGGATTCACAAGGTCTGTGCTATGCCCCAGCCTTTCAGCCATCTCTGGGGAGTTCTCCGTTAGTGTACCAAACCCCCCCCAGGGGTCACCCTGTTCTTCAAGGGCAGGCCACCTGGCCTCAACAGCTCCAGGACCGGGCCTTCCGGCTCCAGAACCCTGTTTCCCCACTTAGATTCCCCCAGCTGTGTTGCCTATGAGCTTCTGGAGCAACACAGGGCAAAACGCAGTCTTATTTATGAGCATGAGACTGTCTAGGATGGTGTCTGGGTGAATCGCTACCACCAGCTTATTGCATGAGGGCATCTATCAACTCAGGGCATCCCCAACTTCCCTTGACCGTGGTCTCCATCATTCCCTCCATTGGGGGTGGGCAGGGGATGGCCCCAGGCCTCCACGGGGGCGGGGAGGGGGCCAGGTGGGAACTGCATCACTCACTAGTGACACGGCTGGGGCTGGGGCGCTGCACTTCCCGCCGCTGGTGAGTGCAGGTCCAGCCCTGCTGCACTCCTCAGGGGAGTGAGTTGGGAGGGAGTGGGGGTGGGGCAGAGCAAGGGAGGGGCCATGGGGAAGAGGCGGAACGAGCTGGAGCAGCCCCAAATTTCCTGGTGCCCTACGCAGCTGCGTCCTTTGCATAGGGTAAGGACGGCCCTGGTGATGTACGTACAGAATGGGCAATGCCGGCCCAGGAAGGAGTCCTGTGGAAAGGGATCTGGGGGTCAGAGTGGATCACAGGCTCAATATGAGTCAAGAGTGTAAAGCTATTGCAAACAAAGCAAACCTCATTCTGGGCTCTGTTAGCAGGACTGTGGGAAGCAAGACACAAAGAGTAATTCTTCCGCTCTACCCTGCGCCGATCACACCCCAACTGGAGAATTGTGTCCAGTTCTGGGCCCCACATTTCAGGAGGGATGTGGACAAATTGGAGAAAGTCCAGAGAAGAGCAACAATGATTCTAGGTCCAGAACACGAGCTGTGAGGGGAGATGAAAGCATTGGGGTGGTTTAGTCTGGAGAAGAGACGACTGAGGGGGACAGGATCACAGTAAAAGGTTGTTACAAGGAGAAGGGAGAAGAATTGTTCTTCTTAACCTCGGAGGACAGGATGAGAAGCAATGGGCTAAAATTGCAGCAAGGGCGGTTTAGGTCAGACATTAGGAAGAATGTCCTGTTCGGGTGGTGAAGCCCTGGAGTAAATTGCCCAGGGAAGTGGTGGAGTCTCCGTCTCTGGGGATTTTTAAGGGCAGGCTGGACAAACCCTGTCAGGGCTGATCTAGATAATCCTTAGTCCTGCCCCGAGTGCGGGGGACGGGACTGTCTGACCTCGCAAGGTCCTTCCAGGCCTATGAGTCTAGGGTTCTGTGAAGACAAGTCCGGCGTGGAATGGGAAGGAAGGAGGTGGTTTGACTCAAGCAGCAGTCTGGTTGGAGACCCAAGTCAATAACAAATGGAATAAAGTCACCACCCGTGAATGGAGGATGTGAAGAGATGATAGAAACCCCAGTGGCTGGGACAGTCACACCTAGCAATTTCCCCCACCGCTTGGCGGGAAAGCAGCACCAAGACCCTAAACTGGAGAAACAAGGAAAGGGGTCAGGGCAAGGGGTCAGAGATACCGAGGGCTGCCCAGACAGAGAAAGGCACCAAGACAGAGGAAGGGAAGATGGTACCTACGGCATCCTGGCTCCAGGGAGCCCTGGCGAGGGCCAGTCTGAACTCCCTTAGCCTCTCTGTGACGAGAGCCAACATTTGGAGAGGCTGCCTGGTGGTGCCGCACTTACTCATTAAGAGTGTGAGCAGGGAACGGTCCCGCTCCTGTGGGGCGCTTTCCTGGCTTAGACACACACACACACATGCACGCACGCACGCACGCACACACACACACACACACACCCCGCCCCGGGGCAAGGGGCTAGGAAAGGATCTGAGTCCTCGCTCCTACTCCCTTGCCCAGCGGCCTGCCTGACTCCAGGGCTCCCCTTCCGCTCCCCTGGGGGACAGAGTCCTTGTAATCCCGACCAGGCTGGGCCCAGGAGTCCTGGGGCCCCCTGTCTGGCTGTCCCCACTCCGGGGTTCTCTGTCTGTCCAGGCGCTTCCTGGACCCCTGATCATCACGTATGGTTCAAAGCAAACGCGGTTCCTTACATAGCAAGTCATTCCAAACCAGGAGAGGCTGGGGGATGGGGGAGGAGAAGCCGTCACCCCGCTCTGTAGCACGAGGGACCCCACACAGCCGTGGCTGGATGTCAGGGCAGTTCATGGTCTGTTCCTCACCCGGCCCAGGCCCTGCCCCGGCCCCGCAGGTCGGACACTTGCTCCAGTGGTGGCCACACGCCCTCAGGCTCTGCGTGGTGGGGCCCCTCCCCCCAGCATCATCCCCTCCCCCCGCCATGGG
The DNA here is from genome assembly GCA_007922305.1 of Dermatemys mawii. Taxonomy (NCBI): domain Eukaryota; kingdom Metazoa; phylum Chordata; order Testudines; family Dermatemydidae; genus Dermatemys; species Dermatemys mawii. The sequence goes on from ML679624.1 coordinate 9,349, forward strand.
GTTACGATCCCCGTCCAGTCAGAGCAGGCTCCAGAACAACCCTTCCTGCCAGCACAGTGGGGCGAGGAGGGGAAATGTACTTTGTGGTAGGCGGGACTGGGTGGGGGGGGCGCAAAACAGCCCAGGGGCAGGAATTTGCAGGAGAGCAGTCGATCTCTCCTCGGTGGCTGTGTCTGCAGCCAGTCTCCGGCCCGGCCCTGTTTTGGGGTGGGGAGGGTGTTAATAGCAGGGCAGGGGTCGCTCGCTCTTGCCGGTTCTGCTGGTGGAAGTGGGATAAAAATGCAAGAACCAGTGCGGGGCGGGAGCAGGAAGAAACACTGGTGCCCCCCAGGGCTCTATTCTGGGGGGGTCAGGGCTGGCTTTGGGGTGTACCATGTGCCCAGGGGGGCCTGGCTGCCTGAGTCCCCTCCCCAAGGCCAGCCTGACCCCACTGCTCCGCTCCCCAGGAGCTGCTCTTCTACCCAAAGGACGGGCTCCCCGACGACCTGTTCCAGGCGCTGGGCCAGGTGGTGTCGGACCAGAGCTTCTGCACCGCCTCCCTGCAGGGAGTCAGCAAAGCCGCGGCTGCCCTGTGCCAGTGGATCGGCGCCATCTACTGGTACCACCGGGCGCTGCGCATTTGGGAGCCCACCTTGAAGCAGCTGCAGCATTGCCAACACCAGATCCGGGCGGAGAAGGGGCGGCTGGGCGACCGGCGCCTGCAGGCGGAGAAGCTGAAAGAGCTGAGCTCGGTCTGGGGCGTGGAGCTGCTGCAGGCCACCGAGCACCAGGAGGCCGTGGCCCGCGAGCTCAGCCAGGTCCTGCAGGCGAAGGAGAAGGCTGACACCGTCGAGAGCTCAGTGGCCAGGCATGTGGCCAACTGGACAGCGGGTGTGAAGGTAAAGACCAGGTCGGCCTCCTGGCGCCCCCCCTCCCCGATGCATCCCAGGTAACGACCGGGTCGGCCTCCCACTGTCCCCTCCCCGACGCCCGGGGCATCCCGGGTAACGACCGGGTCGGCCTCCCAGTGTCCCCTCCCCGACGCCCGGGGCATCCCGGGTAACGACCGGGTCGGCCTCCCAGTGTCCCCTCCCCGACGCCCGCGGCATCCTGGGTAACAACCAGGTCAGCCTCGCAGTGCCCCCTCCCCAACACCCGGGGCATCCCAGGTAACAACCAGGTCGGCCTCCCAGTGTCCCCTCCCCGACGCCCGGGGCATCCTGGGTAACAACCGGGTCGGCCTCGCAGTGCCCCCTCCCCAACACCCGG
>VOCN01044088.1:0-12499 GCA_007922305.1 Dermatemys mawii
GTGGGTGCGGGGGCTGCAGTGGGTGCGGGGGCTGCAGTGGGTGCGGTGGGTGCGGGGGTTGCAGTAGGTGCGGGGGCTGCAGTGGGCTGCAGTGAGTGCGGGGGTTGCAGTGGCAGGTGCCCGGCTGGTTGTGGCAGACGTGGTCGCACAGGCCCTGCTGCTCCCAGCACTCGTGCACGTCTGGAAGAGAAGGGGGGGGCCTCACCCCGCAGAGCCCAGCGGGGTCACGGGCCCCCGGTTCCCTCCCCTGCTGGCCAGGCCCGGCGGCTGCTGGGAGGACCAGGGAGACGGTGCCAGGCTGCTCATGACGCTGGGGAGGAGCCGGGCAGAGACAGCCGGGGCCAGCAGTGTCCTGCCAGTGCCCATCCAGGCCACGCCTGGGCTCCCTGGGCACCTCGTCCCTGGGGCACCCGCCGCAAAGTCCGAATTAACCTCTGCGCTGCCGCAGCCGCCTGCGTCCAGGCAGCTCTGCCCTCCAGGCTGGGACCGGGGGGGCAGCCTGCTGCTCTCCCGCCCCGAACCCGACCTGCCCCCCGGCTACTCACCCAGCACTGGTGGGCGGCGCGGGCGTCAGTGGCAGGCAAAGGCCCCCGGGGCCTTGGTGCAGAGCAGCTGCAGCCATGCAGCCCCCGGGCACATTCGTCAATGTCTGGGGAGCACAGCGAGAGAGCACGGGGGTCAGTGGGCGGAGCTCCAGCAAGCCCCACCCCTGAGCCTCACACTTGGCCCCCCAGGTACCCCCGCAGGCTGCTGAACTGAGCCATTGGCCCAGACAGGCATGTGACCGCCCCTTCCAACCAATCACCCTTCAAATCAGAGCTGCTCACTCATTGAGGGAGCCAAAAGCTGATTGGCCGAGGCAGGTGATCACACTTCCCCCCCATGCTCCAGAACAGCTGAGCTGGGGTGTTAAAGATGCCCCGTCGGGGCCCCTTATTGCTCCCCCATCCACCTGTTCCATGGGTGCCCCAGCCCTGCCAGCCTCCTGGGCCCTCCCAGCCCCAGCTCCCCCCAGGTTCCCCAGCCCCAGCTCCCCCCCAGTTTCTAGCAGCGGACCCAGCAGGAGCTAATGAGGCTGGAGCCAGCCCGTGGGCACACGGGCACTGACCCCATGGACACTCGGGGCAGCATGGACGAGCTCTCAGCCCCATGCACGACCACTGGAACTGGCACCCAGCCCCCTGCTCCCGCCCCACTCCACTCCCTTCCCCACGACCCTCGGGCCTCAGCACCCCTCCCTGCACACGCCAGCCACCCTCCCAGGGAGCAGAAATCAGGGCCCTGGGACCCAAGTACCCAGCCCGCAGGCTGAGCAGCGAGGGGTCCCGCCAGGGCGGGAGAGGGGTACAACCCCATGGCACAAGTTCTCATTCTCCACCAGCCCCCCATGCACTCCCCGCCATGACCCGGCCTTACCCCAAGGAGCTGGCCCAGGCCTTAGCCTCCCCACCCTCGGCCCCGCCTGGAACCAAGGGGGCCCCCAGGCCAGGGCGTTGCCCCCCAACAACTCAGCAGGCAGGTGCAAATAGACAGTCTAGAGTTTATTGGGTCGCTTCTCTGGGGAGGGGCTGGAAGACCGAGCCGGGTCCAACTCCAGACAGTGGGGTGGGGGGCGTCCTCCCCCACAGTCCTGGGGGCGCTGGGTGTCCTCCGGTGCTGGAGGGCGGGGGTGGGGGAGGTGAAGCAAACCTCGCAGGCCAAACCAGCAGGCACATAATGAGATGGAATCGATTTGATGGAGCAAGTACCCCGGCGCCAGGCTCCTCGCTATGGGCCAAGCGCCCAGGAGGGGGCACGGACGGGGGCACAGGGCACCTCCCTGTCGGTTTTCTCAGAAAACATGCAAGGGGGGGATTGGCACATGGCTCTGCCTCCAGCACGGTTGCTGCTGTGCCCGGGCGGCTCCGGGCCCTTCTCTCAGCACGGGACAGAGAAAGGGGCCAGAGCGGGGCAGAGGGACGGCGGCAGAGGGACAGTCCAGTGCGGGGGGACAGGCTGGTGCTGGCTGGTCACTGGCCACGGTTAAAGTGCACAGAAGTGAAGGCAGAGTCCGAGGCCCAGCGGGACGAGGGGGTTTGGGGGGCCCCAGGCCCAGAGCCGGGTCCCTGCAGAGGGGTATCCACCGAAAAAGGCCACTTGCGCTGCACAGGGAAGGAGAGACAGAGAGGAGGGGAGGGAGGGTCAGTGGCAGCCAGGTGGGGCAGGGCCAGCCCTGCCATGGGGCTGGGAGCAGCTGCAGGAGCATGGGCAGCTGCACATGGCCAGGAACCAGGCCGGGCCTGCGGGGGGCGCCGAAACACCTTTCAGCAGGGACTGAGGCTCCCCAGGATCCGCCTGGGCGCTGGGCACTCACCCACGCAGGCCGTGCCGTCCTCGCTGGGCTCGAAGCCCCGGCTGCAGCGCCGGTTGCTGCGGCACCGGTACCCGCCGTACGAGTTGATGCAGACCGGCTTTTCCCTGGGGCACACGAAGGGGAACTGGGCACACTCGTCCGTGTCTGGAACGGACAGGGCACAGTGTGAGCCAAGCCGCAGCCTGGGCTCCGGGGCAGGTGCTACGGCTCCCTCCCCCCACGGCAGCCCCCACGGCCAGGGCACAACCAGGACCCCTCAGGTTGCAGCCCCACAGCCAATCCTTGCCCTACAGCCATGCAACAACCCCCTCCCCCGGCTAGGCTGCAGCCCCCTGCGAAGTAACCAGCCCAGAAGGGCCCTGGCCCACAGTCCCTCCCCCTGGCCATGCTACAGCCCAAGTCCCCCCCCACCAGCTCCAGCCAGAGCGATCCCCTGGCTCCTGCCTGGCACAGCCCCACCCGCGGGCGCCCCACAAGCTGCGACTCACCCACACAACGTCCGTTCTCGTGCTGGGAGAATCCTTGGCCACACTGCATCCAGGGGAGAAGCAGAGACCAGGGGGCTGGGATTAGTGTGGGGAGGGGCTTCCCCTGGCCCCCCCGCCGGGCACAGTCAGTGCGGAGCAGGCTGAGGGTCCCCCCGGGCTGCAGCCAGGCAGGGGGCACTGACTCCCCTGTGCACCAGGGACAGCGTCGCACGGGGCAGGCAGTTCCCTTGCCTGCCTGGGTGAGGCCAGAGGCACCGTGTCCCTTGGCCTGTCCCGTCCAAGTGGGCGTCTGTCTGTGCCCTGTGCCATGCCCCCCTCCCTGCCCGCGGCCCCACTGCGTGCCAGGGCGCTGCAGACACTCACCTCCAGCGGGGCGGGCGGGCGCTGCCCCTCGGCACCCTGGGGGTAGGGGATCTCCAGCACCGAGTTGGTCTCACTGCTGGCCACAGCCCGGGTCACCACCCTGCCGTCCGGCCACGTCACCTCCAGGCTGTGGGCTTCGTCCCGGCCTGTGGAGGAGGAGGAGGCATCAGAACGGGCCACCGGGGGGGCCGGGCCCAGCCTGGGGCAGGGCTGGAGGGAGCAGATCTCAGCTGAGTGCCCAGGGGACCCTCCTCTCCCTGCTGAGAGCAGCATCTTGGGGGGCAGTGGGGTGGGCGGGGGAAGGGCCCAGGGTCAAGACGCTGTTGGGTCCGGTTCCCAAGCGCTTGGCTGCCCTGCTCAGCCCCAGGCCTGGCGGGGCTGGGAACAGGGGGTGAGGGGGGAGGCTCGTGGGGCATTGAATCATGGGCGGCCCTGCGGAGCAGCAGCTGGGGAGGGCAGAAGGGCTCAGCTCCCGCACCCCGGCCCAGGCAGCGGGCACCTTGCTGTAGCCAATGCTTTGAACCCCAACAACGACCCCTCCCCCAGTTGCCCACTCTCCAGGCCAGAGAGTGTTAAAGGAATAGACCTCTCCAAGTGGGCTGCGGGTCAGGAGAGAGGGGCACTGGCAAGGCTGGGGGAAGCCCCAGGTTGGGCTAGCAGGGGCTGTGGGTCGGGAGTGAGGGGCATTGGCAAGGCTGAGGAGAGCCCCGGGATGGGCTAGCAGGGGCTGTGGGTCGGGAGTGGGAGGCACTGGCAAGGCTGGGGGAAGCCCCGGGATGGGCTAGCAGGGGCTGTGGGTTATGATTATGGGGCCGAGGCAGGGTCAGGGAACACAGGGTGGGGGTCCAGTGCTGCCCTGCCCCACATCTCAACTCCACCCAGGAGCCGCAGACAGATGCCTAGGGCTCCTGGGGGCCGCGGCAGGGCCGGGCTCCTCTCAGGCCAGGGGCCAGGCGGCTGGCGACTCACCTAGGCCGAAGTGGGCCACGGGCTCCATCTCGCACAGGTAGCCCGAGCCGCCGTCGATGATGCGCAGATGGGCCCCGCTGCGCCGGGTGAAGAGCAGCACCCGGGCCCCCCGCGCGAAGGCCCCGAAGCGGGTGCGCGGGACGACACGGAGCCAGTTATTGGCAGCGCCCTGCGGGGACAGAGGGTGAGAGGAGCCGGGGGGTGGGGTGCGTGTCTGGGAATGGTTTGTAGGAATACGCTGCATGCCTCAGTCCCGCCCCCACCCCCGACATGCTGCTTTGTCAGCTGTGTTGGGCGGGGTGGGGGGGGGGGAGAGAAGGGCTGGATACTTGGGGTGGGGCCGCGCTGGAACTTCCTGCTCTCAGTGCTCCCCCAGGCCCAGCTCCATGGGTTCCAGACCCTCCCAACCCTCCCGCAGGGACCGTGCTGGCTGCAGGGGCTGGAGGGGAGGGTGTATGGGGGGGGTGCACTGCACCCCTGGGGGGCCACGTCTCCCTCCGGCGGACTCGCTGAAGGGAGCTCACGGCGTGACCCGAGGCTCGGCCCAAGGAGGCGGGGAAGCCGAGGGGACAGAGCGAGCCCCCGGAGGTGTGGGGGTGTCTGGCTCCCTGCAGGGGCCTCCCTGGCTGTTGAAAGCACTGGCCATGAGTCCCTGCTGGGAGCAGAGCCTGGCTGAGGGCGGCCCCCTGAGGATGGGCGGTTGCCAAACGCACCAGAAGGATTTTGCCGGGCGTGACTGGCAGCCAGGAAACAAGAGCAGGAAAACGGCGCGAGACCTGCCCCTCAGGGGGCACCGCCAGGCTCTGCAGGGAGAGGGGTCCGTGGGGGGCAGCGGGCAGCAGCTGGTGCGGCTGGAGAACGGAGATCGGGCCGAGAAGCAGGTTCGAGGAGGATCTGAGAGCAGCAGAGGCAGCAGCAGGGGTGGCCTCGCGGCCCGGGACCCCCCTCCATCCGGGGGTGTCCTCGCGACTTGGGCCCCCTGTCCAGCGGGGGGGTATCCTAGCAAACCAGGGCCCCTGTCCAGCGGGGGGGGGGGGGGCCCCCCACACCCCCCATCCAGCAGCCGGGGGTGTCCTTGTGTGACGAGCAGGGAGGAGGGTGGACGTGATCTCGAGTTTCACTGGAGAGGGGAAGCTGCTCTGAAGGGGGATACCTGGAGCTGTAACCTGAGATGAGAAGGGGGAGGGGAGATGACACCTGGAGCCCGGGAAGTGAACAAAGGAGGAGGGAGACGGCTGCAGGGGTTTGGGAGTGGAGAGTTGGCTGGGGAAGAGAAGGGATCCCTAAGATTGGGGTTTAACCTCCCTGCCCCCCGACAGGGCCTGACTAAGGGGGTCCTGTTTGTACCTACGAGCTCTGGTTTGGACTGGGTTCCTGTCGTCCCTAATAAACCTTCTGATCTACTGGCTGGCTGAGAGTCCCTGTGAATCCCAGGAAGTGGGGTGCAGGGCCCTGACTCCCCCACACTCCACGACACCTTGCGCCCTGGGCCCCCCAATAGACTGGAGCTGGGGGTGCTGAGAGCGAAGGGGCGAGAGGACCTGGAGGAGCGAACGCACGAGGCGGAGCAGCAGGAGACACGGAGACAGAGGCCCCCCCGCGAAGGGGTACGTGGGGAAAGACCCCAGATGCCAATTCCACAGAGAGCCTCCAACTGGCGCCCCAGGTCCAGCAGGGGGTGGAGATGCCACCCGCACGGCTCCTGGGGACGCCTGTGGATTCACCACGGGGATCCCCCTTACTCGGTCCCCCAGCCCTCGGGGCACAGGCTGGAGTCCAGCCTGCGGCTATGAATCGCCCGCAGGCTCCGCTGCTCAGCTGGGAGTGGGACAGTCCTGGGGGGTGAGGAAGGCTCCGGGGTGACCTGCATGGAAGCTGCCCCCCAGCTGGGGTCGTCCCGCGGCAGGAGGTGTAACCTGGGGGGGTTGGAGCAGTTCTGTGACCTGGGTCCCCTGGCAGCTTGGAGGTGATGCGGGGGGGAGCCCCGCAGCCCTCACGACCTGGGGGGGCTTTGGCCCCACAGTGAAGAACTGTCTGAGATGGGGGCCAAGGAGGCCTGGGAAAGAGAAGAAGGACCCAGGGGGAGGGGGAGGGGGGAAGCTGGGCTGCTGGAAGCGAATCGCTCGCTTCTTTGGGGCTCCAGGTCGGGGGCGGGGAGGCTGGGCTCTGGACACCCCCTCCCCCTACCCCGATGGGCTTTTCTGAATGTCCCTGATCTGGGTGCTCACAAGCTCGGTTCTAACCCGTCTGTGTCGCACGCGGGCCTAGGGGAGGCAGGGCCCTCTGGGGGTTGGTGAGGCTCCCCAGGCATCCCATCGAGGGAGCTCATGGCGTGGGGTGGGCAGGGGGCTGATCACCCCGAGGTCAGACCCAGGAGCTACCAACACCCTGAAGGGAGCCCCCCTGGCACTGGAGCCCCGCCTGACTTCCGAGCGGTGCTGGAGCAGCCAGCCTGGGACTCCGTGATGGGGGAAACTGAGGCACGCCCAGTATTCATACAAAGTCTTTACAGCAAAGCCCCACGGTGGCCAGGGGGTGAACATGGGCCCCCACACACCTGAGTGCCCCTGAAGACGGAAAGCGGCTGCGCCATGGACTCGCCGTGGGACAGGATCAGGTCCAGCAGCCCATCGCCGTCAAAGTCAGTCACCGCACCCCCTGCAACGACCGGGGAGGGGTGTCAGCTCCCATCACAGTCCCCCACCTCCCCGGCCCAGCTTTGCCCAGCTCAGGGACCATGATCCAGCCCATGCCCAGTAGCCCAGAGGGACAGACAGACAGCGTCAGCTGCTGGAGAGGCAGCCCTGGCTACAAAGGGCCATTTCCTGCCTAAGACCAAAGAGAGTCAGTTTCAGAGACAAGGGGTAAAACCCAGGAGTCCTGGCTTCCAGCTCCCTGCTCTGACCCCCTGGACCCCACACCTCTCCCAGAGCTGAGGATGGAACCCAGGAGTCCTGGCTCCCAGCCCTCTGCTCTGACTCCCTAGACCCCACACCTCTCCCAGAGCTGAGGATGGAACTTAGGAGTCCTGGCTCCCAGCCCCCTGCTCTGACTCCCTAGACCCCACACCTCTCCCAGAGCTGAGGATGGATCCTAGGAGTCCTGGCTCCCAGCCCCCTGTTCTGACCACTAGATCCTGCTGCCTGTCTGTAGGTTCTTCAACTTCCCTGCCCGTCACTGGGCAGCGTGCACAGAGCCGGCCCCAAAGGTTGGGTCCCCGGGGACGGGGTTACGTTAGCAGCCACTGGCCTGGGCCAGGCTTGGCTTGCTGGGGCCCCTCACCCTGCCTCTGACCCCCAGGGACTGGCGGAGGAGGGCGTGGAGGGGCCAGGCCAGGGCCCTGCTGTTCTGGGGCAGGGACGGGAGAAGATGACGGAGCCAGCGATTCAGCCGCCCGCGACCCGGAGCCAACCCAGGATTCGCTGGCTCACTCCCCTCCCGCGCAGCGGCTGCTCCCCCCGTGTCACCCCAGTGACCCTCACAGTGCCCAGGGGTCCCCACGCAGCACAGCCAGGGGGCATCTCAGCACCCGGCCCCTGGGGGACTCACCAGTGCCCCGGCCCTCGGGCTCCATGGCCTCTCCGGGGTTCAGCTCTTCGATGACGGGGTCCGAGTGCTCCCTGCGGATGATCCTGCAGGGCCAGGCAAGGGATGAGGGTGAGAACCGGCGGCCCGAGCCCCTGCATGTCTGCTGGCCACGCAGTCCCCTGGCTCCATGTGGGGCCTCTGGGCCGCAAGGGGTGCAGCCATGTCGGGCGAGAGCCCAGGCCGGTGGTGCAGCCCCGTGGGGAGCCCTGCCTGGCACCCAGCGTCGTCTCCCTTCGACCCCAGGCAGGGACAGGCCAGGGCCGTGGGGTCGGAGCCCCAGCTGGAGAGCCTGTGCCAGGATCCAGCAGACCCGGATGGGTCTTAGTGTGGGCCAATGGCCGGGGCCGGAGGGTGGCTGTGGGGCTGGCCGTGGGGGGACTTGCCAGGCCCTAGTCCCTCCTGCGAAATGGAGCAGGGCCCACCCCTGAGGCTGAAGCTGACCTCGCTATCTGGGCAGAACCCCCAGCAGGCAGCCCGGGCACTGCCCACGGGAGACCCAGTCCTGCCCCAAAGAGCTCAGCCCTGATCCAGCAGTGGAGTCGGTGTGGGCCTGGCCGGTGGGGCCCTTCCTCCCACACAGCAGTGGGGCCTGAGTCCAGGGGCGCTGCTGAGTGGGTGTGGGGCACAGGGGAGGCAGCTCACCTGCAGTGTGTGTTGGCTGGGGAGAAGCAAGGATGCCCCCCAGAGAACCAGCAGCAGAGCCAGCACCTGGAGGGGAAAAGCCCCCCTGGATGGCTTAACCCTTTCCCTGCCCGCTACCCCACTGATGAGACCCTCCTCCAGGGGCTGGGGAGACACACAACACGGGAAAGACGCCCCGGGGCAGATGCATGTACATGGGAGACCTTGGCATCCTACCAACAGGAGACGGTACCAAGAAGAGTGCCCCAGGGGTCGGTCCTGAGGCTGGTTTTATTCAAAAAGGATTAGGGGGCTGGAGCACATGACTTACAAGGAGAGGCTGAGGGAACTGGGATTGTTTAGTCTGCAGAAGAGGAGACTGAGGGGAGATTTGATAGCTGCTTTCAACTACCTGAAGGGAGGTTCCAAAGAGGATGGAGCTCGGCTGTTCTCAGTGGTACCAGATGACAGAACAAGGAGTAATGGGCTCACGTTGCAGTGGGGGAGGTTTAGGTTGGATATTAGGAAAACTTTTTCCCTAGGAGGGTGGTGAAGCACTGGAATGGGTTCCCTAGGGAGGTGGTGGAATCTCCTTCCTGAGAGGTTTTTAAGGTCAAGCTTGACAAAGCCCTGGCTGGGATGATTTAGTTGGGGTTGGTCCTGTTTTGAGCAGGGGGTTGGACTAGAACCTCCTGAGGTCCCTTCCAACCCTGAGAGTCTCTGATGGGATGGGCGAGTCCTGGAGGGGGGTCCTGGCACTGCAGAGAGGGCACCGTACAGCATGCAGAGCTGTGCCCCCCAGCTGGCGCCTGGCAGCTGTGCTGATACTATCCACCTGGGACAGACGAGTGGTTTGGTGCTAATGAGCCCTCGGTCCCCACAATTAACAAGGGGTTGCTGCATGGAACCCAGGGCATTAGCAAAGCGTTTAGTCGCAGTGGCTGGTGCCCACAGGCTCTGGTGGGCAGACCTCTCATTCCTGGGCACTGAGCACAGCTCCCTGCCAGGGGCACCGGAATGCAGGCTGGGCCGGCAGGGGCGGTCCACCCATCCTCCCTGCCTCCTGGGCACGCCGCCGCGGCCCCTGGCTCTCCTGGGTGGGCAGGTGAGCTGCTCCCATGCCCCACCGGCAGGCAGCCTGCCCCCACGGGCAGCCCTACCGGAAGAGGCGGTTGGCGGAGGAGCCCCGGTAGGCGATGTTGTTGAAGAACACCTCCAGGTCCTGGTCGTTGTCGAAGTCAGCGGCGAGGACAGTGCGGACAGGGGACGGCATGGAGAACTTGGGCGTGGCAATGTCCTGTGGGAGAGACGGGTCAGCGTGTAGGACTAGGAGCCAGGGCTCGTGTTCTGTGTACGGTAGAACAGAGATAATAATGTAGCTGTGATCGCTTTCTCCTGCATTGCAATGGGATGTTCCTGCTCCAAATGCTCCGTGTCAATTAATTCTGTTGTGGGGGTGAGAACGAGGAAGGGGTGTTAAGAGGGACGTGCGAAGCTGCCACTGAACCAGATGTTCTAGGGAGCACCCAAGACAGACGCCAGGGCGCCAGGAGGCTGCAACGTGCCCCTAGCTAGATGTCGGGGGGGGGGGGCAGGTTGAGGAGTCTAAAGACGGGACAGGGGGACGAGAGAGTGGGGATCAAAACCAGCCTGGGGCAACTCCCTGAGAGTCCGGAGGAAAGACCGAGATAAAGGAGGAGAAAAACAACTGAAGGAAACGAGCACTCGTCAAACAGCAACTGATAACAGTAGTGTAGCAGGGTGCTGGTGCAGAGGCACTTAATCAGCCCCTGCTCAGCCAGCCCCAATCAGGGGAGATAGATTGGGGCTGGGGAAAGCCCGATGCCTGGCCTGTGGATTGGCTACACCTGCTGGCCTGAGGGCTATAAAGGCTGGAAGGAGCCAGAAGGAAGTGGGGAATGGCCAGAGCAAGGTCAGTCTCCAGGCAGAGGGCTGCTGCCTTTGTGAGAAGCCAAACAAGCCTTGAAGATGTACATAGTTTAACACTGGTGGTGGGCACTGCAGTGTAAGCTAATAAAGACACAGGTGTTGCACAGTGAAAGCCTCTCTGAGCTTTATTTGGGCAGCCAGTGGGCTGCAGGAAGAGGGGGCCAGCAGACCCTGTTACAAGCAGCAAACACACTGCTCCCAGGAAGGAGAATCCCTATAGAAACAGGGGCCTTGCCAGGAAACTTGGGGTTCATTCTTCCAAGACTTCCCGGAACATCGTCCGTGACCAATGGACCCCGGCTCCTCCCTACCTGGGATCAAGGTGGCCAGCCACGAGGCTGATCCAGACTCTGAACTGGTGATGACAACGTGGACTGGTGGGACGGTGTGCATGTGGTGTGACTGAATGCATATACTAATTGCTGCATCTTCAGTAAACTCGGCCTGTTGCCCTTTCCCCTGGAAAAGAGCCTGTGGGCTTCCTACAAGCATAACAGGGGCCGCAGAGTGATGGGAGAGCTGTGCACTCACTGGGCTGGGCAGCAAAGCCAGATGTGAGCAGAGGGGGCAGCGCCAACCGATATCTTTATGAGTCCAGCGTGCCTCAGTTTCCCCAGTGCTGTTCCGCCAGGTGGGACGGGACTGTTTGCTCTCAGGGCAGGCTGAGACACGGAGGGGGTGGTCGCCTGACTTTCTGGGCCTGACCCCAGATCAGTGGAGATTTGAGCCCCAGAGGACAGAGATGTCCCTGCCTCTGCGCAGGGAGGCTGAGCCATGCCCCCCAATTGGGTGGAGGGCTCAGAGGGGGCTGCTGGAAGAAGTCGGCGCTCTCTGCGGGAGTCAGACCGAGGGGGTCACCGCCTGACAGTTGGAATCCAGGGGCTCCCCAGACCGGGCTGTGAGTGACCCCCACCCCAGGAACAGCAAGCACCCCCGGGGCAGGCGTGGCCGGCTGGGGGACCTGGGGCCCCTCGGCAGCGTGTGCGCCCCGCTCTCACCCGGAAGCGGACCCGTCCACCAGCGCTGGTCTGCAGGTAGAGGCGGTGGGGCCCGTTCCAGTTGCCATAGACGACGTCCACTTTGCCGTCGCGGTTGAAGTCGGCCAGGGCTACGCCGCGGCCGTGCTGGTAGGGGTCATCCAGGCCTGCAGGACAGCGGAGGAGACTGTTTGGGAGCGGGGCCAGAGGGAGCAACACCCCCAACCCCACTGCCAAGGGAGCCCCAGCTCCCCTGGGCTGGACACCGCGGGGGGCACTGCGTGGCATGCAGCCGGCCAGCCGTGCCCCCAGAGAGAGCAAAGGGAGGGAGGCGGGGGAAACTGCCCAGGTTGCGGGGGCCAGCTTGGCTGCTCTGTTCTGCCAGTGCCTCCCCGCCCCCCAGGGTCCCCGTTCCGCCAGTGCCCCCTCCCAGGGGCCTCCTAGATCAGCGGGGGCCAGGCCCTAGCAGCCGGGCCAGGAACGGTCACTCTGGCCATGGCTCCTGAACCCCCTGGGATCCCCAGTGCGATTCATCGGCGGCCCCCGGCTCAGTGGGCTACAGTCACAGTGCGGAGCTGGCCGGGCCACCGATCCGGGACATGGTCGGGGGCCCTGTGGGAGTCGCTCAGCCGCTGTGGCCCCTGTAACGCCAGGGCTGGTGCCAGGCCGACCTCCAGCCATGGGTCCCTCACCCGCCCACGCTCACTCACCGGCGCTGGCAGCCACGTCCAGGAAGCTGCCGTCGCCCTGGTTGTGGAAGAGGAAGTTGGGCCCGTTCTCGTTATCGCAGAAGATGTCTGAGGCGCTGGCGCTCAGGATCGGGCCCACGGCCACTCCTCGGCCGCCTGGGGACACCAGGGCACGTCTCAGGCACCCGGAGCCCCCTCGTCCCCTCTGTGCCCCCCAACTTCCCCTCCCCATCCCCTCTCACTCAGCCCCCTGGAGCCCCCTCGTCCCCTCTGCGCCCCCCAACTTCCCCTCCCCATCCCCTCTCACTCAGCCCCCTGGAGCCCCCTCGTCCCCTCTGTGCCCCCCAACTTCCCCTCCCCCATCCCCTCTCACTCAGCCCCCTGGAGCCCCCTCGTCCCCTCTGTGCCCCCCAACTTCCCCTCCCCCATCCCCTCTCACTCAGCCCCCTGGAGCCCCCTCGTCCCCTCTGTGCCCCCCAACTTCCCCTCCCCCATCCCCTC
>ML679626.1:4535-15646 GCA_007922305.1 Dermatemys mawii
GGTGCCCCTCACTCCTGACCCACAGCCCCTGCTAGCCCAGCCCTGCCCCCCCCAGCTCTGCTGGTGCCCCTCACCCCCGACCCACAGCCCCTTGGGCTCCCCCTCCAGCATTATCACTTTCTTTTCTTTGCTGATCCCAGTGGAATGGCAGGTGGGGGTGGGGTTGTGGAGGGAAGCTGATGGTGGGGGGAGGGAATAAGGGCAGTTGGGGGGGTCGCTGGCAGGCCTGTGCGAGGTCAAGGGGGCATAGCATTTGGGGTATCTTGCTCTGGTTTGTCTGCCAGGAACTCTCGGTTTCAGTAGCTGCTTCCCAGCTGGGAGCCAGTGGTTAGGGCAGCAGGGCTGGGAGCCTGGACTCCTGGGTTCTATCCCGGTCTCTGGGAGCAGGGAAGGGTCTAGGGGGTTAGAGATGGGGGCGCTGAAAGCCTGGACTTCTGGGTTCTGTCTTGGTTCTGCTGAGACCCCCCTCAGTGTTCCCGGGCAAGTTCCTGAATTTTTGGAGGCCTCGGTTTCCGCATTTGTGATAAAGGCAGGGTTCTCCCCCCGCACCGTGTCTGGTTAGACTGCATTGCTGGGGACAGGATGTGTTTCTTTCCATGGTTCTGTGCAGCGCCCGGCACAGAGGGGGCTCTGGTGTTGATCGGGGTCTGTGCAGTGCCCGGTGCAATAGGGGATCTGATCTTGGTCTCCTTGTGGCATGTCCATTATCTGCACGTGCCCCTCACCGGATCTCCCTGCGATTGCCTTTGGTCTGGGACAGCAGTGAATTCATTAATAATGCTGGTGGCTCATCTGCCATCAGTAGGTTTCAGAGTCAACACTCATCTCTCCTCAGAGCTCTTGTCTCAGGCTCTTTGCAGACTCGGGCATGCACGGCCGCACATTGTGTGGCATGTGAGGGCCAGACCTTCACCTAGTGTATAGCGGGTATTGGGTAGGGGCCCTGGCTTGATGTGGTGACCTGTGGAACTCCTTGATACTGTACTTGAGTGTCAAATGCAGGCTGATTAAACCTGTGACTGTTGGATCCAGAGCTGAAGAGGCAGAAGAGCGGGTTGAATGGGCCTGTTGGTCTGAGCCTCGGTGATAGGGATCCTGTCGTGTCACCGTGCAGCTGTTCCTCAGCTGCCACACCCCAGAGACAGCTGCATCTTAGGGGCACGAGTGAAGCCTGTAACTGTGGAGTTCTTTGGCCAGAGGAGACACTGTGAACTCCCAGCCCTTCACGGCCTGGGATGTTATGGGAGGGAAGTGGGGTCTAGTGGTTAGACTAGGAGGGATGAGACCCCACTCCCCTCCCAGAGCTGAGATAGAGCCCCGGAGTCCTGAATCCCAGTGCCCACTGCTCTAACCACTAGTCCCCACTCCCCCCAGAGCTGGGATAGAACCCAGGAGTCCTGGATCCGAGCCACCCTGGTCTAAACCACTAGACCCCACTCCCCTCCCAGAACTTGGGAGAGAACCCAGGAGTCCTGTGGCTGGCCTTGGCCTTTTGTTTCTTCTGCCTGGCCCCTGGGAGGGGGGGGTCTGATGCCAGCTGCTGGGGAGGGGCCCCGGTGGCCCCAGCTGTGCATATCCCTGAGAGTCACACTCCACAGCCCCCTGCACAGCACTCATGGGCTGCTGGCTGACTCGGATCCTGGGTTCCGTCCCTTGGGGTGGCTGCTGTCCCATGCCCTTGCTCCTCCAGGTGGGTTGTAAACCTGGATAGCGTGGGTAGCCTCAGGACTCCTGGGTTCTATCCCTAGCTCTGGGAGGGGAGTGGGGTCTAGTGGCTAGAGCAGAGAGGTCTGGGGACCAGGTCTCCTGGGTTCTATCCCAGCTCTGGGCGGGTTGGAGTCTGGGAGAACTAGAACTGGGGGGGCTGGGAGCCAGGACTCCTGGGTTCTACTCCCATCACTTACTATGGTCATTGTGCAGCGCTCTGTTCCTCAGTTTCCCCTCCGCAGGTGCTCAGGGCGGGGGAGGTGATTGGTTCTTATTTGGGGGTGGTCTGAGACCCCCCGCAGCTCGCTCCCCTCTGAGTCCTGCCATCTCCCTGCCCGCAGCCTGCAGAGTAGCTGAAGCGGGAGGTAGCCAATGTCGTCCAGCAAAGGGGCGGGGGCTGGATCTCGCCGGCGCCGGACGCGCTGCCGTAAGTGCAAAGCCTGCCAGCGGACGGAGTGTGGGGAGTGCCACTTCTGCAAGGACATGAAGAAGTTCGGGGGCCCGGGGCGCATGAAGCAGTCCTGCCTCATGAGGCAATGCACAGCGGTGAGCTGGGGGCGCGGCGGGGTGGGGGGGCCCTGGGGAATCAGCCTCCGCAGCCCGCCCCAGAGGTGGCTGCATCATGGTGCTGGGGGTCCCCAGATAACCAGCCCCCGCAGCTCACCTGAGAGGTGGCTGCATCACAGTGCCGAGTCCCTGGATAACCAGCCTCTGCAGCCCACCCCACAGGGGGCTGCATCACGGTGCTGGGGGAGGAGTCCCCATGTAAATCCTGTCCCCCACCCCAGAGGTCCGTGGGCAAGGGGACCCTGTATAGCCAGCCCCTGTGCCCCACACCAGAAGTGGCCGCATGTCAGCATGGCGGGAAGAGTTCCTGTAGAACCGGTCCCTGTGTCCCACCCCAGCAGCGGCTGCATCTCAGCGCGGGGCGGGGGGTCCCCGGGGTCCCTGATCTCTCTCATGGGGGCCGCCCCCCGTGGCAGGGCCGGCAGCTGAGCTGACCCCGGCGCCTCTCCTTGCCGCCCCGCAGCCCGTCCTGCCTCACACGGCCGTGTGCCTGCTCTGCGGGGAGGCTGGGAAGGAAGACACGGTGGAGGGGGAGGAGGAGAAGTTCAACCTCTCACTCATGGAGTGCTCCATCTGCAACGAGATCGTCCACCCTGCTTGCCTCAAGGTGAGCGCCGCGGCCAGGAAAGGGTTAACCCGCCCTCCTGCCTAGCTGGGGATGCCCCATAGGAGTCCAGCCAGCCCCTCCCTACCCAGCAGAGAGGGAGACGCAGGACAGGCTGGGAGCCTGGACTCCTGGGTTCTGTGCCTGGCTCTGGGAGGGGAGTGGGGTCTGGTAGTTTAGAGCAGTGGGGGCTGGGAGCCAGGATTCCTGGGTTCTCTCCCCAGCTCTGGGAGGGGAGTGGGGTCTGGTGTGTTAGAGCAGCAGGGCCTGGGAGCCAGGATGCCTGGGTTCTCTCCCCGGGTCTGAGGGGAGAGTGGGGTGTAGGTCAGTGGCTCTCCTGTCCCCGTGCAGGAGTCGAATTTGTCTTGCCTTCCCCCAAGTCTCACCTCACTTCAAAACGACTTACGTGGAAAATCCGACCTCGAAATACAAAGCGGGTCAGAGCCACTAGCACGGAGAAGTTGCCGACTCCCCTTTTTCCCATGTGGTTAGAAAGTAAATCAACGGGACTATAAACCTCGTTCTTCCATTCAGTGTGTGGTGTCCAGAGCCGACTAACCCAGGGCTTTCTGTGTAGCCTGTTGTAAAACGAGGTAAATAGCTAAATGAGTTGTCATGCCCCTGGGAGACCTCTACGTCCCCTCAGGGGTACGCGGACTCCTGGTTGAGAACCACTGGCCTGGTGGTGAGAGCAGCAGGGCCTGGGAGCCAGGACTCCTGGGTTCTCTCCCCAGCTCTGTCGCAGACTCCCTGTGGGACCCTGGACAAGGCACTGCCTGGCTCTGTGCCTCAGTTTCCCCAATGTGTAATTGGGGAGAAGGCTCCCTGCTGTTAACGTGGTGTGGGAGGGCGTCCCTAATGTCCCTTGGTGGCGATGGGGGTGGGTCGGGGCCGGGATGGGTGGCTGAATGTCTGTCTGTCTGTCCATCCCCCCAGATGGGGAAGGCGGAAGCTGTGATTAACAATGAGATTCCCAACTGCTGGGAGTGTCCGAAGTGCAAACGAGAAGGGAAATCCAACAAGGTAGGTACCCACCCGGCCCCTGGGGGTCTGGCTGCCTCATAGGGGGGCCTTTTCCCTCTGCGGGGAGGGGGGGTCCCCAAGCTGCTGTTGCTGTTTGACCACCAGGTGGCGCTGCTTCCACAGAAAAGGGCCATCTGCCCTGACTGTGGGGGGGAGGGGGGGCACTGGAGGTTGAGGGAGAGTATGGGGGCTCCCCATCCCGATATAGCATCCTTCCTGCAGGGGCGCCGTGGCTGGGAGAATTGAGGGGGGGTGGGGATGATGGGGGTGGAAGGGAAGGGCTGGTGTCTGGGTGGGGTAAAGGGATCGGGGCAGGGCACCTGGAAGGACACTTGTGGGGGAGGGGGGCAGGGATCTGGGGGGTAGCTGTCCTGTGGGGCAGGGACTGTCTTGGGGGGGGCAGCCCACAAGGTGGTGCTGTTGTGGGTGGTGGTTGTGGGGCTGGGGGTGCAGAGGGCCAGGGCTCCTGGGGGTGAGGTGGCGCGAGGGGCCCTGCTGGAGGGAGGAGCACCCACCCGTTCTGGTCCCCCAGGACTCGGGCGGCGACGGGGCCGGGAAGCGCCGGGCGGACAACGGCGAGGACGGGGTTAGGTGGAAGCTGACGGACGAGCTGGCCCAGCACAAAAAGAAGCTGCTGCCGGCCCCGCCCCCGGCCGAGGAGCCCCCCGCCAGCGCCCACAAGCGCAAGAAGGAGAAGGAGCTGCTGCCCCCCGACACAGGGCCCAAGAAGAAGGTCAGAGACACGCCCCAGCCCACCTCGGAGCTGGGGACAGAACCCAGGAGTCCTGGCTCCAGCCTCCCCCATCCCTCTAACCACTAGACCCCACTCACTTCCCAGCACTGGAGATAGAACCCAGAAGTCCTGGCTGCTAGCCATCCCCTGCTCTAACCATTAGCCCCCACTCCCCCGCCAGAGCCAGGATAGAACCCAGGAGTCCTGGCTTCAGCTGCCCCCAGCCCTAACCACTAGACCCCACTCCCTTCCCAGAGCTGGGAAGAAGACCAAAGAGTCCTGGCTCCCAGAGCCCCCACTCTCTAACCACTAGCTCCTACTCCCCTCCCAGAGCTGGGAGAGAACCCAGGAGTCCTGGCTCTGTTTAACTGTGTCTTTGTCTGACTGTCTCTTGCAGTTGAAAGGCGGGCGGGAAAAACACTTGAAGAAGGTGAGTGGCCCTGATCTTCCAGCTGCCCCGTTCTGTGCCCGGGAGGAAGGGGAGGCCCCGGATCCTGTTCCCCAGCTCCCTCACTTCGCTGAGCCAGCCGGCCCCCCAGCTTGGGGCTGGATCAGTCCCAGCGCCCCCTAAAGGGGAGCGGCCCGGGTCCCGTCCCCTGCCCTAGGCCCAGGGTTCCCTTCTTCTCACTGGCGCGCGTGGGGAGAGGGCCTTGCCGTGGGTCTCCCCGAGGGACGCGGTCCTGGTGGCCGGGACCCACAGCCGCTGCCCTCCCCGCTGAGACCTGCCCCGCTCGGTGCCCCCGCAGGCCTCTGAGCAGCCGTCGGACGGGAACAAGCTGCAGCCGCTGCCGAGCTGGGGCCGCGTGGGGAGCGGCGACTTGGAGGTGAAAGGATCCATCTCCCACTCGACCATCCACCTGAGCCAGATCGGCCCCAGCGACCTGGAGGTGAGAGCAGAGCGGAGCCCCCCCGGGGCTGGATCGGAGCCGGCGCCCCCTAGAGGGGAGAGTCCCTGTGTCGCGTTCCCCCCCCCCCTGAGCCAGCCAGTCCCCTGCCCTGTGGGTGGATGGGAGCTGGCGCCCCCCAGAGGGGAGAGTCCCTGTGGCCCATTCCCCACCCCTGGGCCAGCCAGTCTCCTGCCCTGTGGGTGGATGGGAGCTGGCGCCCCCTAGAGGGGAGAGTCCCCGTGGCCCATTCCCCACCCCTGGGCCAGCTAGTCCCCTGCTCTGTGGGTGGATGGGAGCTGGCGCCCCACAGAAGGGAAAGGCCCATTTTCCACAGTCCCCCTCTCCACCCCGCCAGAAAACCAAGGCACCTCAGGGACCGCTGGAGCCTTCTGCCCAGTCAGACAAGTCTCACCAGCGGGAGAAGCTGGAGCGCTTCAAGCAGATGTGCCAGATGTTGGAGCGAGTCAAGAACAGCAGCAGCTCCAGCTCCAGCTCCGACTCGGACTCGGACACGGACTCACGGGGTTCGGAGGGCTCCAGCGGGGGCGGGGGCTCCAGCCGGGCCGCCTCGCCCGCCTCCCGGGCCCAGCGCCTGGCCGCCCTTGGCTTCAGCGCCAGCGAGGAGGAGGACGAGGAGGAGGAGGAGGAAGAGGAAGGCCGCAACGGGGGCTCGGAGGCGGCCCGCAACGGCAAGCAGCCCAAGGGGCCGCGGGCGAACTGTCAGGAGAAGGAGAACCACCACCGGGCCGCCAGCAGGGGGAGCGAGCGAGCCAAGCAGCAGGCCGGGGGCCGCAAGGGTGGCCGGCCGGCCGGGCAGACGGGCCTGCACATGGTGGCCCGGACTCAGTTCCTCCAGTGGCCCCTGGTGCCCTCGCCCCCCAAGCCGCTGCTGCAGTTGGAGCGGCACGTGGTGCGCCCGCCCCCCGATAGCCCCGAGCCGGACTCGCTGCCCCTGGACAGTGGCTCGGACCACGTCATGCAGCGTGACGTCTGGCTGGCCGTCTTCCAGCACCTCAGCTACCGCGAGCTCTGCGTCTGCATGCGGGTCTGCCGGACCTGGAGCCGATGGTAAGCGCCGGCCGGCGGACGGGTGCAGTGCCACCCTGTGGCGCTAGGGGGCGCCGAGGTGCTGCATTCCTCCGCGGCACTGTTAGGGGGCGCTGTGGGGCTGTGAAGGGGGTTGAAGTACCACACGGTGCCACTAGGGGGCCCTGGGGTTGCAGAGTAGAGGCTGGCAAGTTGTAAGGACCCCCTGCACCACTAGGTGGCATTGGGCAATGGGCAGGTCCCACGTGCACCGCAAGGAGACGCTCTCCCCTGGCCGCCAGGCTGGCCCGGCTGCCTGAGGGCGGCACTAGGGGGCGCTGTGGTTCAGGGCCGGTCGGTCTCCTGATCTGATGAGGGGCCGAACCAAGGGTTGGGTTCGCGGCCTGTGGGGACGGAGAACGTCAGTGGGGGCAGAGGGAGGAGTGGGGGGCAGTGCGGGTCCCTGGGAACAGGGTGTACAAGTCCCATGGGGCAGCAAGTCCTGGGAGTGCGGGGGGCTGCGAGTCCCATGGGCGGGACGTGGGGCAGTAGGTGCTGGGAGGTGGGCTGTGGGCACGGGGCCTGTGGATCCCGTGGGTGCCGGGGGCAGGGGGGTCCCTGAGGGGCAGGAGGGCTGTGGGTCCCATGGGAGGCTGCAATGGTCTCTGTGGCCACACGGGGGAGCTGCAGGGTCGAGCTTTGCTCCTCGGGAAGGAGGGCGGGGCCGGGTTACTCTACCGTATTGACTATTAGTATATGGCCGGAAACCAGCTCCTTTACCATATTGATTGTATTAGAGACGGTGCCCTCACCGTATTGACTGTATAAGCGCGGCCCTGCTTCAGCCCTGTGTCCAACGCTTGCAGCTGAAGGGTGGCCAGGTCATGGAAAGTCCCGGCAAAGTACTAACGGCTCTTTGGTAACGGCGGCAAGCGGAAGAGCCGGAGCAGAGCGACGTATTTCAGACACGTTGGCTGGAACAAGTATTATGCGATGCTGGCTGATGATTGTTATGTTTTTTTCGATAACTAGACATCTTGCTGCACCTATATTACGATCATTAACGCAGGGGGCTGAGAGAGGGACCCCCCCCGGGAGCCCACAGCCAAGGCCTCCCGGCTGACAGAATTAGATGGAAGCCGAATGTTGTGGGGGCTACGATCTTGCAATCAAGGAGGACCTTATACACCAGCATATTGGGGAGAAGCTGGTATCTTTACCGTATTGATTGTATTAGAAGAGGCGTCGTCGGCTGGTGGTGGTTTCACCATTATTGAATTAATACAATTTTATCGTATTCAGAGGAGGCGGCTGGCTGGTGCTATTACCGTATTGATTGTATTAGTGCTCTGGGTGGAACCTCTGTTAGACGGGATTGATCGTATTAGTGGATGGGGCGGGGATATGCTGATACTGCTACTGTACTGACTGTAGTAGTGGCGCTCTCTAATTTTCTCCGCCTCCCCCAGGTGCTGTGATAAGCGCCTGTGGACCCGCATCGACCTGAGCCGCCGGAAATCAATCACCCCGTCTATGCTGAGCGGCATCATCCGCCGGCAGCCAGCCAGCCTGGACCTCAGCTGGACCAGCATCTCCAAGAAGCAGCTCATGTGGCTCATCAACAGGCTACAGGGTAGGGAGGGGGCTGCTGGGAGTCCGGACTCCTGGGTTCTTTTCCCAGCTTCGGGAGGGGCGTGGGGCCTGCTGGCTTAGAGCCGGGGGACCTGGGAGCCGGGACGCTCGGGTTCTCTCCCTGACTCGGCGTCCCTCCGCTGCCCCCTGCAGGCCTGCGGGAGCTGGTCCTGACCGGCTGCTCGTGGTGCTCTGTCTCGGCGCTGAGCACCGCCAGCTTCCCCTCGCTGCGCCTGCTCGACCTGCGCTGGATCGAGGACGTCAAGGACTCGCACCTCCGGGAGCTGCTGCTGCCCCCGCCGGACAGCAGGCCAGGTGGGTGCTGTGGGGCGCAGGGTCCCAGGGGACTCCGCCAGGGTGCTGGGCTCCACCAGGCTCCGGGGGGTGCCGTGCCGCAGGGAGCCGACCTGTCCCTGCCCCCCCAGGTCAGACGGAGAGCCGGGGCCGGCTGCAGAACGTGTCCGAGCTGCGTCTGTCAGGGCTGGACATCACCGACTCCTCCCTGCGCCTCGTCGTCCGCCACACGCCCCAGCTCGCCAAGCTGGACCTCAGTCACTGCAACCACGTGGGTGACCAGTCCGTCAACCTGCTGACCGCTGCTAACTCCCCTCTCCGCGACAGCCTCGCCGAGATCAACCTCTCCGGTGAGCGGCAGGCGCCCGGCGCCCCTCACTCCTGACCCGCAGCCCCTGCTAGCCCAGCCCTGTCCCCCCCCACGCTGCCGGCGCCCCTCGCTCCCGACCCGCAGCCCCTGCTAGCCCAGCCCCGGACTGTCTGATAGACACACATACTATTCTGGAGTTAATTGGATCCAGCGCCCCCTAGAGGGGACAGGCCCTAGGGCGATTCCTCACCCCCTGAGCCAGCTGGTCCCCTGTCCTGTGGGCGGCTGGGAGCCGGCGCCCCGCAGAGGGGAGAGGCCCCGGGTCTCATCCCCGCCCCTCTGCCCCGCAGGGTGTAACCGCCTGACGGACCAGTGTCTGCCTCTCTTCCGACGCTGCCCGCGCCTCTCCCGCATCGACCTGCGCTCCTGCCGCCACGTCACCCCCGAGGCCTGCGCCCGGTTCTGCGAGGACTCCGGGGCCCCCCCGCCCGCCGGGCCGCCCTTCCGCTGCCCCGAGGAGAAACTGCTGCTCAAAGACAGCTAATAGCCGGGCCGGGCCAGGCTGCGCCAGAGACTTGAAGAGACCTTTTACTAAAGCCATGCACTGAATCATGGGGGGGCCGGGGGCCTTCCAGGGCTGGGGGAGCAAGGGGGCACCGTGGGGGGGAACTCACTCCCCACCCGTCTCTGATTTGGGAGGGGATCCCATTTGGGGGTGTCTGGGGGGCGCCGTTCAGTCCTCTCTCTGCTTGGTAAGGTGCGGGGGGGGCTGATTGGAGTTGGTACCCCCCCCCGGGGGGTTGAAGGCCGGGAGGCGGGGGGGGGAGGGGGTGTACGGGGGGTCCCATTCCCCCCCCCCCCTTTAAAAAAAGATACCTTGATTCCCCCCCAGCTCCTCAGCGTGCTGCCTTTGGAATGGGTTGTGTCAGTTGCCAAGTATGTGGCTACTGCATCTGCCCCCCCATGACCCCCCTTCTGTGGGGGCTCTAGCACTGATGGTTTATCCCCACCCCCACACACTCTCACACTCCCTGGGGGGCGGGGGGGGAGCCCGATGGGCCCCCCCGCCTCAGATCCGCCAGCTTTAAATAACCACTTGTGGGGGCAACATCTGGATTTCCTCCCGGTTTGGGGGAGGGGGCGTCATAGTGTCCCTCCCCCTTCAGCCGGGCGGGGCCCTTGGATCCTTCCCCCCGCCCTGAAACTTGAACCTCCTTTTTCAAAATGGTTATGCTTCCCCCTGGCTCCTCCCACTTGGGGGGAAGGGGGCGGGGCTTTGGTCAGCAGGGCAGCGGTTCTACCTGTGGATCGGGGCGGGGGGGGGGCACCCTGGTCCGTTTTCTCTGTGCCCCTCGGAGAGGGGGCGACCCCCCACCCTCCCCCAGTCCCAGATTTTGGCAGCTGCGGCGGGGGGGTGGCCTCCTCTCTCCGTGGGGCAGCTATTGGGGGGGCAGTCGTCCCCCTGCGCATCTGGGGGGTTGGCGGGGGGGCAGGCGACCTTTCTTTTGATACTTGAAACCCGCCCTCGGCTAACATGTTACTTGAATCGTAGCTGTAGGTTCTGCGGTCGGAGGCGAAAGACAAAGAAAAAGGTATTTCTCTCCCTCCTTCCCCCCAGCTTTGTTTCTGTTCAGTGTTTAAAGGCCAAGGAAATGTTGGGGGGTCGCCACCCCCAACTTCCCTCCAGCAGGGTCTTCCTGACCTCGCCCTCCTGTTGCGGGGCGATCTGTCAGTGCTGGGGGACAGCGTAGGATGGTGGCCGGGAAATTCCCCCAGCCTGAGGGGGATGTCTGCAGGGCTTGACAGGGGACCCCCAAGACTGGGTCTGTTTTGAGGCATGCCCCCTCAGTCAGTTGGGACGCTGGCTGTAAAGGGTTAAGAGGAATGGCGGGGGTGTTCCCATGTAGCCCCCACACATCCGTGACTCCCCGTTCCTGTCCAGTTCCCCCTGTTCCTTTGAGCGTCACACACTCCAAGCGGACCCAGGTGTCCAGGCCGCTTCCCGACCTTTCCTCCTAGCTGGGTCAGGTCTTGGATAACCCTTCCTCCCTTTCCAGGATCGGGGGCAAGGGTGGGTCCCCGGTTCCCGCCTGGCTCTGTCTTGGTTAGTTTGAAGCAGGCCTTTTTATGGAAAATACCTCCGGGTTAAAACAAAGGAAGTTGGAAATCGTAGAGAGGAAAGGTCACCGGGCATGCGGGGATAACCGCTGCTGCTAGGGGCGGGAGGGGGGCGGTGTTGGGAAGGTCAAACGGACAGAGCTGAGACACAGACGGGTCCCCTGGACGGACAGAGCCTAGAGAGAGACGGACGGACGGGCGCGGCGATCC
>VOCN01044101.1:0-18530 GCA_007922305.1 Dermatemys mawii
GGGGGGAGAATGAGGTTCTGGACAGGCGGGGAGCACAGAGGGAGTGGGGGAGGGAGCGTGGGGGAGGGAGATGCACGGACTGGGGGCAATGAGCAGGGGGCAGGCAGTGGGGAAGGAACCAGGCCCACGGCAGGGCGTCCTCCCAGCTCGTGAGTGCTGAGAATGCAAAGGGCTCCCTGCCCAGGACCAAGCATGGCACGGCCCTGTGTGACACCCCCGCCAGGTAGTAATGGCGCAGCCCTCTTGGTGTGGTCCTGTGTGCCCCCCCCCCCAGGCAGTGATTAATGGTCCTGTGTGAGCCCCCCTCCCCTCCCAGGCAGTAATGGTGCAGCCCTGTGTGACCGCCCCCCCCAGGTAGTAATGGCACAGCCCTCTTGGCATGGCCCTGTGTGCCCCCCCAGGCAGTGATTGGTGGTCCTGTGTGAGTCCCCCTCCCCTCCAGGGCAGTGATGGTGCAGGCCTCTGTGACACCCCCTCAGGAAATGATGCCCATGTGACACCTGCCCCTGGCAGTGAGGCTGTGCCCATGCTGGGACCCCGCAGACCCCGTGCTCACTGCAGACCCTTTGCACGGGGGAGGGGACAGAGAGGGGCAGTGTGGGAGAAGTGATAGCCTGACACTGATGTCACCCCCTCCCCCAGGGACGAGGCCCGGGCATCTCATTGGCTCCAATACTCCATACCCGCCCCCCATCTGGCTGGACCCTGCCACAGCTTCCTTCCCTGGGCGGCCTCTCCTTCCCCAGCCACCCAGAGCTCGAGGAGCAGGACCCAGCAGCGGGTGGGCAGAGACCCCAACGCTGCCTCTATGGGGCATGTGGGACTGTATCACTGGCAAAGCCCATCGTGGGCAGGCTGCAGGAGTGGCCGGGAACTGGAGCTACATGGAAAGAGGCTACATGGAAACAGGCTACCCTCCCACAGCTGGAAAAAGGACCCAGAGTCCAGACTCCCAGCCCCTCCCGCCCCACCCCTGCTCTAACCACTAGACCTCACTCCTCTCCCAGGGCTGGGAAAAGAACCAGGCATCCTGACTCCCAGCTCTAGACCCTCGTTACCCTCCTGGCACAACCTTCACTCTTCCCAGATGCCCTAATGAGTTTGCCAGTTCTCCACCATGCCCTCCTTTTGTCCCCCCCCAAGTGTTAATTTTGTGCCCCCCGGGCAGGGAACAATTTCCCTCCACAGTGGCTCTGGTGGGCACCCCTCCTCCCCGCACTGCCGGTGGGAGCAGGGCACAATGCCCATGTCTACCAGCCTCCGCGACGGGATTGTTTAGTGCCAGCAGTGAGGATTGTTTACTCCAGTGGCTGGCAAGAGCCTTATAAATAAGGCAGTTTATGGGACTGCAGGAGAGTGTGGTGCCCCTAGGACAGATTCTCCAATGGGCCATTTCCCACTGCCAGGCAGCCCCTTCGCCAGTTTTATTACTTAATTAAAGGCTCCTCCATAAATCCTCCCCACTGCCCCCCCCAACTCTGAGAGCGAGCACAGACAGCCAGCACCCCGGCTCCGCAGCCAAACCCCGGCTCCCCACCCCGCGCCCGGCTTTAATTAAGGGTTTGATTCATTTTTGATGAGACCTTTTCTTCCCTGAAAAGCATTTTCTTGTGGGGGTGGGATTTCTTTCTCTGTGGAAAAGGTCGCATCCCAGACAGGGAGTTCGTTTGGCTTCTCACTTTTTGTTGTTCTGGATCCTGGGATTTTTGATGGCGTTTCTTTATAAAGGAAAAGAACGAGAAAAAGAAAAAATGAAGATCAGGGGATGGGATTTACCTCCCTCGGGAAGCAGAATGCTCCATGGGGGTTGTTAATTAACACACACACACACACACCCGCATCATTCTTTCTCTGGCTCTGTAGGGATGGAGTGCCCCCCCTCCACTATCCCATCATGCCCCTCACCCCATCAGGCTCCACCCTGCCCCCTGCTGCAATTCTGTTTATTATTGGTTCTAAGTGAGGGGTTAGGTACCAGAATGGTGGACCAAAAGGCGATACAGTTGGGGCAAGAACTCCCCCCGCATGTACACACAGCCCCCCCAAAAGCTAGCCTCACCCTGCCGGAGAGGCACCTAGATCTCTCTGGCCCGGTGGGTCGTCCATACTGCTGCTATTCTGGTGGCTTGGTTGTTGTGGGGGACAGTTTTGTTTTATTTGGCTGGAGCCTCACTGAACTTGGTTCATTCTACCAGCAGGGGTATCTGCTCACTGCCAACGTAGGCCTAGCTAGATAGGCAGAGCCAGAAAGAAACTGTGAGTTTTGGTACCCAGGAGCCTGGGGTTGCTGGTCCTGGCCACCTGAGAGGCTCCAGATGTTTGAAGAGCATGGTTTGCATTGCAGGGAACCAGGTCACCATTAAACAGTCACCCCAGACGTGCCTGGCTCTGAAGGGTTGTTCCCCAGGCCAATTGGTGCCAGGTAATTTGCAGATAGAGAACAGGGCCTTTCCAGCTTTGGAACTATCTCATCCTATCTCAGTGCTGGGGGAGGGATCCCTGTATCAATAGCCCACAGGCCTTACCCCAGAGGCAGTCACATCTCTGTGCTGGGGAAGTGTAACAAAGCAGGAATGATTTGTAATATTTTTGATGCCTACGCATGCCTCAGTTTCCCTTTGCATTTTGCATCGAAACCTGGGGAGGGGGCACCAAAGAGTTAACACTGCTCGTGGAACACAGCAGGAGACAGGTGGGTGTGTGGGGAGGTGGAGGGTGGAGTGCCACCGGGCTGTCTGGGAGGAATGACCGGGGTTGTTAAGGAACTGGTTGAAATTGACCCACATGGACGGCAGGTCCAGAGAGACACGAGGAAGTCCAGGGACTGAAAATCAACAGGAAACCCTGGCAGACGGATACATGAGCCGAGCTGAAGAGACCAACGGGGAAAGGGAGTTATGGGGCTGGAATAAGAGCTGCCCTTGGAGGGACGCTGGTCGGAAGCGCGCACCTGGTGGAAAAGGAGACCGAGCAAGTGAGTCAAAGGTGCAGCCCATCCCAGCCTGGCTGACTCATGGCTCTGGCTTGGCCAGGATGGCCTATGGCTGAACTTCTGTCTCCCTGCTAGCCAAGGACAGTCAGGGGACTATGGACTGTTACCTTGTCTGCCGGGGTCACTGCAAATCCCCACGGAGAGCATTGCGCCCTGAAGGGACCTGTGACAGCCTCCTGTCAAACCCTGTGTGGTGCAACCCCCATGAAATGCTGAAAGGCTTCCTGTCCAAACAGCCTCCCTGCTCCACCCCAGAGGTAGCCACATCTCAGCATGGTGGGGCAGGAGTGAGCTCTGTAGAGCCCATCCAGTCAGGGGAGAAGGTCAATACCGTGCGACTTTGGTATCCAGTCTCAGGATGCAGATGGTGCCCAGTGGATGCCCATCACCTGTGGTCTCTGGGCTGCAGCCTTGTTTCCTGTTACTGCTCATGGGCCAAGTGCACCAGGGCCCGATTCCAGCGAGTGTTGCCCTGGGGTCTGACGGATGCCTGGACACTGGAGAGAGCAGGTGATGGGGGCTGTGGTCAGAGAGGGGCCTGCCAGGCCCACAGGTCTCCCTGCCCTTGGGGCGACCGGGTTTCCTGGGGAATGAAGGAAGAGATCCTCCCCCCAGGGCAGGGCGTGGGGGGGGGGGATGCAGAGCAGCCGGCCGGGGGCCAAGCCGAGATTAGGCTCCAGGAACTGCTGGCCCTGTGTTCACCCCACGCTGCCCCACAGGCAGCCCCACTGCCGCTCCATACAGAGAACAGATCCCTACAGGGAGACGCGTGGGGAGACTGCGGCAAGGGGCGTGTGCACACGTGGGCAGGCGTGGTGAAGGGGACGCCGCAACGTATGAGCAGGCACCTTGAGATCTCAGTACGCGGAGGGTCACAGCCCTGGGCCGCAGCCCCCTGCTAATGGTCACGGACTCACGGGTCCTGCCCACTCTTGGCCCTGTGCGGTCCCTGGGGGGAACCCCCTTCAGTGTGACAGCTCTTCTCGGGGGTCCACTCTCTCTCAGGGGTTAAGCCCCTTCACCTCCTGGAGCTGCACCTCTCTGAGCCTTAGCAAACCTGTCTCTTGCCGTGGGCCCCCTCAGGGAGTCCCCTCGCTTGGGACCCCCACAGAGGGAATAACGCCCCCCTGTTCTCTAGAGCGGAGGGACTCCCAGCCAGCGTAATGCAGGAGGGTTTATTGAGCGTTGAACACAGCACGGGAGACTCACACGGCCCTTGGGCCTGGCCCCCCTCAGCCCAGCACATCCAAGTCTTCCCTGCATCCAGGTGGGCTCTGCCCACTCCCGCTCTCCAGTCCTGAGCCCCTCTGCTTCCCAGGTGAGCATCCGATATGACCTCCCCCTAGTCCAGCCTCTGTCCATTGTCTTCCATCCAGGTAACCAGGGTCGCCTGGGCCCCCTCTCCTCTCTTCTGTCCTCTGACTCCCTCTGGCTGGAACCACTGGGTCAGGTCACCGGCGTCCTCTCTTTACAGCCCATTGTCCTCCCACTGGCCGTAACTGGCTGTGACTCCTGAGCTGGGCCTCTGGGTCACCAGGCCACCAGTCGCTGTGGTCTCCATTCTCCAGGCCATTGGCTGGGGTCCCAAGTTCCCTCGCCGGTCCTCAGTAACAACAAACTCCCATTTCCATCCCCTAAACCCGTAACCCCCAGGGAAACTGAGTCCCACCCGCTCAGCCTGCAAACCCTTGGCAAAAAAAGGACAAAGCAAGAAAATCCCCCATTTCGTCACACTAACCCAGCCCTGGGCTCTCCCCCTCCACTGGCTCTGCCCTGACCCACAGCCCACCCCCATTCCGGCCCCGGTCCACCACAGGGATGGACAGAAGTCACAGCTTCTATGGGGTCAGTCCAGAGATGCTGGCTCCAGTGGAAAGTGTTTTTAGCCAGGCAGGGTTGGAGCAGGAGTTGGTAGCCAGGATCAGAGCTTGGGGTCAGAGACCAGATGCCAGAGCCAGAAATCGGAGCCCTGGGACAGAGCCAAAGGCCCAATGCTTGAGACAGAACCCGAGGCCGGATGCTGGAGCCAGGAGTCGGATTCCGGAGCTGACCCAGGTCACCTGGAGGGAGGCGAGGCTGGAGCAGGGCTGAGGCCAAGGCAGGACCCGGAGCTATCGCAGCCGCCGCCAAATGGTCCTCGGAAGCTCTCTGGAAACAGGCTCCACCACAGGCGCTGAGTCTGGACACCGGCTAGGAGAGGTGGCTGGGAGCTAAGCGGGACCGCGCTGTGGAGCCTGGCAGTAGTGTGCGTTGCAGCAGGTCTCGGGGCTGTTCCCTGCCCAGCTATGGGCAGCGCCCATCAGCCCCGTTCACCTCGCCAGGCTCTGCCCTCGCCAGCTGGGAAGTGCAGCCGACCCCACTGGCCCTGGGCAGCGGGAACAGGATGGCGTTGTTTGGGGCAGAGGCTGGACATTCAGCCCTGAATCTCCGTGCATGGGGGGGCAAGGGGGCAGGGGGAGGGAAAGAAATCTTTCAGCCCTTTGCGTCCTCTCTACAGGCCCTGGAGAGCAGAGAAGAGCTACAGTTCAGTGAGCCCCCAGCCACGGCCCCGATCCGTCCCCTATGGACCTGGGGGTCAGAGAAGAGCCAGAGCAGATCTGCCCCCTAAGGGCCCTGGGGGGTCAGAGAAGAGCCGGAGGAGATCTGCCCCCTACAGGCCTAGGAGTCAGAGAAGAGCCAGAGAAGATCTGCCCACTACGGGCCCTGGGGGGTCAGAGAAGAGCCAGAGAAGATCTGCCCCTTACAGGCCTGGGGGTCAGAGAAGAGCCAGAGAAGATCTGCTCCTTACAGGCCTGGGGGTCAGAGAAGAGCCAGAGAAGATCTGTCCCCTACGGGCCCTGAGGGGCAAAGAGCAGCCACAAGGGGGTAGAACAGGCTCGTTCTGTGCATTCCAGGGGCAGAGCCCGTGCAGCGAGGGGGCGCCTGGATTGAGACCCCGCTGATGAATGACAGGGGGAGGCCCAGGGTGTGAGGATCTCATCACGGCCCGTCCGAGCTGGGGTGGGGAGTCTGACTTCTCCGGGTTTCAGGGCTTGGCACTGGAACCTTTGTGCTTATTTGCTGCTCAGATCTGTCTCTAGGGTTCCACCGGGGCACTGGCTGGCCCCAGGCATCGCCAACGAGCCCCAGAACCGTCACCAGCTCGTTGGTCGGTTAAATTGCTCCCCTCTGATGGGCGCTCAGTGGCTCTGATGTGAGCTGAGTCGGGAGGGGTCTCAGCTCTGGCTTTCCCCTCACAAACTCGCCCCAGGCCCACGCTAAGAGGCCGACTCAGAGACACTAAGAGCTGCCAGGGCCACGGGGCCCGAGGAGCCCCCAGAACTTTTAGGGGAGTGGCCCTAGGGCAGGGGGGCTGTGCCAGCAGGGCAGTGGTCAGGGGGAACCTGGCGCAGGGCAGCCAGGGTAGCGCCCCCCCACCCAGTGCCTCTCACTAGCACTGAATCTGCCGCTTATTTGTTAAGCGGAGCTTTGTGGGTTCGTGCAAACTGCTTACAATGGTGCAAATCAGCTCATTTCAAATGTACATAGAAGGTGACGCGAGATGCTGTCCAAAACTTGGCAGCTTCGTTAGGGGCCAGAAACTGAGACTGGAGCCCTGGTTGTGCCGGGCGCTGCCCAGGCCCCGACCAAGATCAGGGCCCTGGCGTGCCAGGCTCAGCACAGAGCCAACCAAGATCCGGGTCCGGTTGTCCACGGTGCTGCACAGACTGAGAGCCGGGCTCTGTTGTGTCAGGTGCGGTGCAGACCCTGGTTGTCAGGTAACGCAAAGCCACGCAGTGTGAGACAGGGCCTGTCCCGAAGAGCCAGCACTGAACAGGCA
Source organism: Dermatemys mawii (assembly GCA_007922305.1). NCBI lineage: Eukaryota > Metazoa > Chordata > Testudines > Dermatemydidae > Dermatemys > Dermatemys mawii. The sequence goes on from VOCN01044101.1 coordinate 6,813, forward strand.
AGACAGGAAACGCAAGGGGAAGAAATCAGCTAATTTTGTCCTGCCTCTGCCGTGCAGCCTAATGGCCACAGGCTTCTCCTTCACTTCCTGTCCTGACCGGCTGTATAGTTTTGCTGTGCAGTGTTAAACAGCAGCCTCCCTCCACCCCAGAGGTGGCTGCATTACAGTGGGTAGGTGTAGGGGAGCAAGTGACCTCCTGCCCTTTTCTCCCTCCAGGAAGGCTCGGTGGGGGGCTTCTTTAATTCACTTTGGGGTCTGTGTCATGGGCTCCAATGCTTGCACCAGTCTTTAAACATGAGCCAAGGCAGCATGTCCTAATGGGCGGGGCACTGGGCTGGCACTCAGGACACCTGGGTTCCATTGCTGGCTCTGCACCGATTCGCTGCGTGACCTTGGGCAAGTCCCCTGGCCAATCCAGGCTTCAGTTTCACCTCCTGCCCTGTGCCTACTCAGACTGTGGTTTTCTGGGGCAGGGACTGTCTCACACCCTGTGTCTGTGGAGCGCCCGGTGCAGCAGGGCCCAAATCAAACGGGCGGACTGGCTCTCTGTAGAACTAAGACCATGCCGGGCCCAGTCTGCCCTGCACCCGGCCTTCCCCCATAAATGAGGCCCTGGCCGTCACCATCTGCCCAAGCCCATCACGCTATGACTTGCTGCCAAGGAGACCCCCACTGGGGGCCACATGGGATGGGGTTGAGTTGCTCCTCCCCCTCCCCGTGGTAGGTGTCCAGCTGACACCCCCCTTGAACATGGCAGGTCACCCCACGGTCCCAGCCCTTGGTACCTCCATTCCGAGTCCGTGGGTGCTGGGGCCCCGGGCTTTGGCCTGATGGGGCAGCCGTGGTGGGAGGGGATCTCCCAGACCGTCCCCATGGTTCAGGGAGGGTGTCTTGGCCCTTCCTGGCCCAGCTCATCTCTCTCCCTGGAATCCCTGGGGCTCCGTCCCCCAGGTTTTCCTCCCCCCGCACCCGCTCCTCATCAAATCACCCAAACTCCCTCCGCCATCAGCGCCATGGGGAGGTACTGGGGGGAGGGGGCATTTTGGAGCATGTGATACATGACTGGGGGAGGAGACTGTGGTCTAGGACGCCCAGGTTCTATTCCCCAACTCTAGGATGGGAGAGGGGTCTAGTGGTTAGAGCAGGGGTGGGCAAACCTTTTGGCCTGAGGGCCACATTGGGGTTCCAAAACTCTACGGAGGATGGGGTAGGGAAGGCTGTGCCTTTCCAAAGAGCCTGGCCCCCACCCCTATCCTCCCCCTCCCACTTCCCACCCACAACTGCCTCCCTCAGAACTCCTGACCCATCCAACACCCACCCTGCTCCTTGTCCCCTGATTGCCTCCTCCCAGAACCCCACCTCCATCCAACCCCCCTGCTCCCTGGTCCATGACTGCCCCAACCACTATCCACACCCCCGCCCCATGAAAGGCCTCCTGGGATTCTCACACCGATCCAACCCCGCTGTTTCCTGTCCCCTGACTGGCCTGCCCAGAACCTCTGCCCCATTCAACCGCCGCCTGCTCCCTGTCCTCTGTCTTCCCCTGGAACCCCCTGCCCCTTATCTAACCCCCACCCCCACTCCCTGCCCCCTTATCATGCTACTCAGAGCAGCATGTCTGGCAGCTGCACCACTCGGACGGACCCAGCCACGCTACTATGCTGCCCAGCAGGAGCTTGCAGCCCCGAGGGGGCCAGGCCGGGGAGGAGGAACAGCAGGGGAGTGGCTGGGGGCTAGTCTCCCCAGCTGGACGCTCAAGGGGAGGATGTGGCCCACGGGCTGTAGTTTGCCCATCTCTGGGCTAGAGCATGGGGGTGGCTGAGAGAAGGACTTGGGTTCTGTCTGTACTTCTGGTTGTGTAGTGGGGTCTAGTGGTAAGAGCAGTGGGGTTTTGGTTCTATTCCCCTCTCAGGGATTATTCTTTTATTTATTTGTATGAGGGTAGCAACTAGGCTCCCTGGGTGTGCCCTCCCCACCTCCGGGTGCTGGGGCTGTATAAACACAGACTTGAAAGACGGCGTACCCTGTGAGAGCAGTGGAGACTGGGAACCAGGATGCCTGGGTCCTGTTTCCAGCTGTGCCACAGACATTAATGTGTTACAGTAATGTAACCTGGAGCAAGCCCTTCTCTGCTCTGTGCCTCAGTTTCCCCTCTGTAAAGCATAGCTAAGGGAGCTGCCCCCCCCACCTTGGCTGGGGCTGTGCAGCTCATTGCACTCACCCAGGTGGGATGGTCAGGACCCCACCCCAGCGGAGCTGCAGTGGACACAGTAGGGTGGCGGGGTTCCCTGCAGGGAGCAAGGCCAGAACGCCGGACCAGGCTCCCCGGCCACACTGTGCTGGGGGCAGTTCCTAGTGTTGGGGGGGGTGCGCCGAGGGATCTGCTCCCAGCGTCTGAGAGGGGAGGGGCAGGGGGCTGACCCAGGCACGCCACCCACAACCATCTCATTTAGCTGAGAGTCCCGTGAGCTGCTTCCCTGGTCAGGGCCACGACCCTGAGAGGCCCCGAGCGCCCCCCTCCCCAGCCATAAATCCGTCCTCATTTATCGGCCTGGTCAGGGGTCGGAGTTCGCTCTGGAGCCAGGCGTCCAGGCAGTGCTTGGGGACTGGGGAGGGGGCTGCTCAGGTGGAGGGGCCCTGTCTGAGTGGTCCAGACCCCTCCCCTTGGGGTGCCCACCCAGCTTGCCCACTGACCCGGCTGGGTTGCTCCAGGGCTCCATTCCCGTGATCACGTTCCCGCTTCGCCTGCAGCCCAGACGTTGTCCTGGGGTTGTGGCTGGGAGGCAGGTGTCCCCGCTCCGATGTCCCCCCGAACCCCCGCCAGCTCCCCAGGTGGGCTGGGCTTCTCGGCCAACCCCCACACCCACAGGATCTGGGTGCAGATCCTGCCCCACCCCAGAGGTGGCTGCATTTCAGCGCCCTCCCCATTCGGGCCACACGCACGTTGGCCTGGAAGGATCCTTCCAGCCTTGGAGTCTCTGGACCTCGCTGAAAAGGGGCGCGAGCCCCTGGAAAGGGACAGGGACTAGCAGGAGAGTTTGATGCTGGGGGACACACTTCCTTCCCCCTGCCCCGAGAAGCCTTGGCCCAGCTCCGTTTGGGCCCAGGTGACAGAGGCCAGTTTGCCCCCCCTTGGGTCAGGTTGGAGCTTGGTCCCTGCCGGCTAAAAGCACCAGCTGGAACTGGAGGAGGCGCTCCCCTGGCAGGTAGCTATAGGAGGCTCTTACCCTGAGATGGGGATGAGGCACGTGGGGGGGCCCATGGGGATCTGGTGCTCTGGCTCCACTCTCATTGGGGGAAGGGTAACGGAACCAACCAGCCCCAAATGGGCCCGTCCCTGAGGGTGAGTCGAGCCCTTTGCCTCCCTCGCTCTGCGCGCCCTGCTCCCAGCCCCATGGGGAAACCGGGACCCCAAACCCAATCTCTGCTCCCACAGTTTCAGGGGGGTCGCATTCAGGTCAGGACCCTCAACTCCTGCCACCTTCACTGCGAGGTCTGACCTGCACGGATGTGCTACATCTGGGGGCCAGTGGTGAGAGTGGGGCGGTGGGAGGCTGGGAGTCAGGACTCCTGGGTTCTTTGCTTGCCCTGGGAAGAGAGTGGCAGCTAGTGGTGAGAGCAAGGAGGGGGGCTAGGAGTCAGGACTCCTGGCTCTGACCTGCTCTTTGGTCGGATTGGGTCTCCCCCAGGGGGATCTATGCACTGACTCCCCTCTAGGCCAGGGTGACCAATGTCTTGATTTTATAGGGACAGTCCCGATATTTGGGGCTTTTTCTTATATTGGCTCCTATTACCCCCGCACCCCCATCCCAATTTTTCACACTTGCTGTCTGGTCACCCTAGCCCTAGGGCCCATTTCACTCCTGCTCCACGCAGGGGTGGGTGAGGCAGGAACAGGGGGATGTGAAGGATCCCCAGCAGAGCCCCAGCCCAGCCTGGGCAGCTGGGGGGGCCGTCGGTGGAGTGGGGGGGGTTAACCCTAACCCTAACCCTAACCCAACCCTGGGCTCCCTGCCAGCTCTGTGAAGTCATTTGCTCACTCTCCCTCTCTGCTGGACGACACCCCCTGCCCCCCTGCGAGGAGCAGCCTGTCGGTCAGAGGAAACGCTCCAGGAGAGCAGGGTGTCCCTGGACATTTCCTCTGCTCTCTCCCCTCTAATCACCCCCCAAACCTCCCTGGGCTGCCCGGACCACGCTCAGGCCCCCTCGGCCTTGGCTTGGCCGGCTGGGTTCAGCTGTCTCCCCTTCCCTGATCTCTGGGGTGCAGCTGGCCTGAGGGGAGAGCTAAGCAGGCTCCATCCCAGGGGCAGCGCCAGCTGGGAGGGTGACGGGGGAGAGGGTCTTTGGCAGCAGCATGGAGCTGCTCTGGGTGGGACCTGCTGGGCCAGGCCCACAGGGAGAGAAATCCAGCCCCCCCAGATGGGTCACAGAGCCCGGAGCTGGGGCGGGCGGTGGGCAGGGCAGTCGTGTGTGTGGTTACAAGTGCAGTGTGCAGTTGTGTGTGTGTGCGTGAGAGAGAGATGCCGGGGGGGCTGCTCCACCCCAAGGTGCTTCCACTTGGGGCCTGCAGTGGACCCCATGTCTACACACATCCAGCCTGAGGCTCCTCCTCACATCTCTGGGGGAGGCTGTGTGTGTGTGGAGGGTTAATGGAGCACACCCATGTGTCCCCAGCACTGGCTGATATTGGGGCCTGGATGGGGTGGGTAGGCTCCTGGGGAAGGCAATAGAAGGGCTGTGGGGAGGAGGTGGGAGGTACCTTCCCCCTCCCCCAGGCTGTGAGCCTGTCATGGGGCTTTGCCAACCACACAAATTCCCCCCTCCCCCACACCCCAGCCTGTTCCCTGCTGCAGAGCCCGGTTCGATCCCAGCCCAGCTCAGGGGGAGGGGAGCGCCAAGGGGTCCGGGCCAGGGAACCAGCGATGTTTGCGGGAAACGAGTTGCCCGCAGAAGTATGCACGTGGGGAGGGGTCGGGGGGGGGCTTTGCTGTGTGGGGGTGTCAGGACCCTTTTATTTATGTCCCTTATTACAGGTTGGGAACTGGCGTTGCTGGCGCCGCCCGATGGCGCCTTAATTAGGGCAGGGACGGCTCGTAAATTTCACTCCCGGGTTACAAGGGAATGAAACTTACCGGGCGAGAGAGGAGTTTATGAAAACATGAACTTTGGGGGATGCCTGGGGGGGGAGGGCGATGAAGGGGGGCCTTCTGGGGAGGAGGAGAGCAGTGGAGGGGGGAGTGGGGGGCAAGACAGTGGTGAGGGGAACGTGAGGGCCAGCTATGGGAGACCCTGCCCCCCCCATGGACCCAGGACCAACCCCGGGGAGGGAGGTGAATTCACCGGGGTAATTCCCACCAGGGTCATTCTCAATGCACCCACTCCTGCCCTCACCATCTGTGTCTCCTTGCCCCCGCTCCCAGCCCTGGATCTCACCCCGCGGGAGAGCCGGGGCGGCTGTCGGGGAGACGTGCCACCTGTCTGAGAGGACTGATGTGGCAGTGGACCCAGAGGGGAGGGGGGATTTGGGCATGGCATGGGGAGGGCAGCTAGAGGTGAAGTGGGTCGGGGGGCTATAAGCAGGGGGAGGGGCAGTGCTAGGGGAAGGAGGGATAGGAGGAGGGAGCCCTAGAGCTGCTTCCCCACTCGCAGGGGGTAGATCGGCTCCCCTGGCCCACAGCTATTCCCTTCACTCCCCAGTGACTGCCTGTCCCCCAGATAAAGGGAGGGAAACATTTCCCAATACAAACAAACCAGTTAAAACATGAAAGGGCTGGAATAGCAGGGGCTGTGGGTCAGGACTGAGCGACACTGACAGTGTTAATTTGCCACCTTTGACATTTTCGATGCCCTGTATTTGTTTGGGATTTTTAGCCTGGGGGTCAGCGGAGGGAGGGGGGGTCCCAACTGGTTGCAGGTGACCCCACTTTCCAGTGGAAAATCCCCGAATGCAGGTGTGTGGGGGATGGGAGGAGGGACATACAGATGAGGCTGCAAGAGACGTCAAAGTAGCTGGTATCCTGCTAGGGGTGACGGGGGCTCTTCTTGCCCCCAGAGCAGCTTAGATTGCTCTCCTGGGCCCCATGCCCCAGCACCCGCCCTGCTCCCAACCCCCGTCTCATGCCCCAGGGGACAATGCCCCCGAGGAGATGCTCAGGCCAGGGGATCAAGGGCGGGAGGTGATTTAACTCTGCCCCTCAGGCCAAGGATTCCAGTGGTCGGCTCCTTCCACACCATCTGCCTGGGGCTGGGAACCTGCCCTAGCCCCAGAGCTGCAGGGGGAGATGGGGCTACATGGGGCCTGATTCTCCTCCCCGCCCCGGTGTGGGATTCACCCCCGGGCAGAGCAGGGCTGATAGATGCTGGGCTGAAGAGGAACGGGACCAGGTACCTCCCTCCCCTACACCGGGCTCTCTTCTCTTCCCCCCAGCCCCCTCCCTCTGGGCACGCCCTCACTCATCTTGCAGAGAGGTGTGACCTCAGCATCCCCCCCCCCACCCATTCTCTGACCCAGCTGAGCCCGTGGGGCCCAGGACAACATTTCCCCCCCCCACCCCGCACCGTGCTATTGGCAGCTGACTGGAGCAGGAGGAGCTGCTGGGATGGGGTGGCTGGAAGTAGTGGGGCGGGTGGGCCACGGGGCTCAGAACAGACCCACTGGGCTGCCCCAGACCCACCACGTCCCCTCCCCTCGTTAGCTTGGTCCTGGGTCAGTGCCCCAGGACAATGGGCCTGAGTCCAGTCCTGGCGCCGGGTGGCTGCTGGGCCCTGGGGCAGATCCTGGCCTCAAGGAGCAGCGCAGTGGCGGAGGGTCAGGGAGGGGGAGCTCTGTCCTGGAGCCGCAGGCCGCGTCCATCCCTTCCCCATGTGGAGGTATCAGGCCAGTACCCATTTCCCCCCCCTCACCCCTATGCCAGCACTTTACCCAGCTGGCTGCCCCCCTCAGAGGTGAGGGGCTCCGAGTGGGGTTGGGTCCACAGAGCTGGTCACCACAAGGCATACTCACTAACGAGGCACCTCACTAACGATAGGTATATTCACTAGCGAGGCACTCCCATGAGGATGTGCGTTATTAGAAGCATTACGGTAACACCAAAAGGGCCCTGTCGGGCGGGCACTACATGACACAGAGCCCACTGTCTGAACAGATGCATGATGGGAGGGGAAACTAGGCACAGGACCTGACGTCGCCCCCACAGTGCAACCCAGGAGTCCTGACTGCCACCCCAGTGCCCTCCCCACTGGGCCACGCTGCCCCACTGCACACAAATTCTCAGTAGGCAGTTTCTCCCTCCCCCCCAGTCCAGCCAGATGCTGCCCCCAGCCTCTCAATGTCACGGCCCCAGTGCAGCCCGAACACAGACACCACCAATGGTGCCCAATAGGGTGGGCCCAGAGCCCCCATCCCAGTACTTGGACACTGGGACCATGCTGGGCCAAGACGTGACCAGCCCCTTTGTCTTGCTGGGGCACCATTAGGGGGAGATAAAGCCCCACACCCAGACTAGGACATGCCGCTAGAGATGCAGTGGTGGGGACGGGGGGAGGGGGCTAAATCTGGAGTGACTCTGGATTCTGATTGACAAGACCGAGAGCAGGCTCTGGGCAGAAAAAGGAGCTGGGACACACACACCATCCCTGATGATTCCTTCCAAGAGTGGGTGGGGCTCAGGTGGGGGCTGGGCAGAGCCGTGTCTTTAAACTCTGCCCCCAACCCCTCACCTGGCACATATATCCCAGGGCAGCCATGTAAACCCAGAATGACCCCTCTGAGCCCCGGGGGCCCGAGCCTCACCCCAGTCACAGCCTGATCAAAAGCCCAGTGAAATCAGTGGGAATCTCCCCATGGAGGTGGGTCTGGGCCTTACACCCCAGGGGCCATCTGGAGTCACTGTACCCAGGTTCCTTCCACTGGAAGGCCAGGATCAGGCCCTTTGGGCACCACAGCAAGTATAAAGGGCTCCTTTCCTGTGGGCCTGATTCAGAGCACCCGGGTGGTGAATCTAGAGTGACTCCAGATTTACACCAGCACTATGACCCAGCTGGGGGGCACAGCTCAGCAAAGCCCCTCCTGGCATCCGTCCAGCTCAGGGATCAAATCCCAGCCCCACCCTGCTCAGGCCAGGTGGAAGCTGAGATCCGGCCCCCAGCCTGAACAGCCCCATCCCAACCCCTGGCCATTAGAATCCCCCTGTCAAACCCACCCCGGGGCCCCCTCCCCACAATGCAGCGCTGGCCTGGCCTGTGCTTCCCCTACTAGCATGAGCCCGAGTTGCAGCCATTTCTCCATCTCACCGACCCACAATGATTTTATGGACGAGCGGAGAGAAAATCAATACCCCAGCCCAGTAATCCGGCTTTTACGAGGGGCTCTTACAGAGCCGCCGCTATTCATCTGGGAGCGAAACACTAACGAAATCTACAGGCCACTTTGCGCCTTCTCCTAGGGGGTCAATTTACTCCAGCAAAATTGATTGGACGTTCTGGGCCATCATAGGTTTGTTAGGGCTGTGGGTTCGGGTTCTTTCTTTTGGTTTGGTTTTAGCAGCTGCAGTGGGTCTGGCCTGCTTGGACAATACTATGGGCCTCGGTTGGAGCGGGGGGAGAGGGAGACAAGGTCAAAGTGTTCAGGGAGTGCGGTCCAGTGGTTAGAGCGAGGGAGCCTGGATTCCTGGGTTCGATCCCCAGGTCCGGGCAAGGAGGGGGTTTAGTGTTTTGAGCAGGAGCATGGTGGATGAGGGTGGCTGCATGCGCTTCCCAAATGTGAGAGGGGAGTGGGATCTAATGACAGGATCAGGGGATTGGGAGCCAGGACTCCTGGCTTCTCTGCCTATTCTTCCTGGCTGGGAAGCTGCTGTCCCAGGGGTCTGAGAGGTCTGATGGGATGTTCAGCTCCAGCTGGGTATGCAGTGCAGCTGGGATGAGAAGGAACGCCCCATGTGCACTCTGAGGCTGCCCCCAGCCAATCCCCCTGGCAGGGACTCTGTTGAGTGACTTTGCTAGCCAGCAGCAGTAGGTTGTTATCCTGTGTGTGGACCAGCTACTAGAGCAGAGAGGCACCCGCTTGGGCCCCTGGCACCAGTCTGCTGCTCTGGGGGGCTCAAGGACTGAGAACCCCATGTGCTAGTATGCACCCCGCATACCCCACAGGAAGTATCCCCCCCTCACTCCATGAGTCTGGCCCAGAGCAGGGGCTGGGGAGGGAAGCCAGGGGTACCCAGGGCTCCTGCAAAACGGGGGAGGGGTAGGCGTCTACCCTTGTGATGTCATCATGCCTCAACCCATGATATCACAGCACCAAGGCAATCAGCAGCTTCCAATCTTCATCATTAGGGGTGGGACACAGGGAACCAGGACCCGGCCGCGGCTGTTCCAGCCTTACGGCATCGTCCGGTGCGGGCACTGACCCGTCTTTGGCTCCTTGCAAACGACTCAATTTCCCCAGAGTGGCCGGAGGGGACTGCTCCAGCATGGCCTGCTCAGCCCCACTGACAGCGACGGCACTAGCCCCCGGCCTGCTGTGACACCAGCGCTAACGAGAGACCCTACAATAACACACCAGCGCTAACGAGAGACCCTACGGTAACACACCAGCGCTGACGAGAGACACTACAATAACAGCAGTGCTAAAGAGGGACTCTACAGTAAAACACCAGCGCTAATGAGAGACCCTATGGTAACACACCAGCGCTAACAAGAGACCTACAATAATACCAGCGCTAACGAGAGACCTAACAGTAACACCAGCGCTAACGAGAGACCAAAACTTAACAGCAGCACTAACGAGAGACCCTACAATAATACACCAGAGCTAACGAGAGCCCCTACAATAACACCAGTGCTAATGAGAGACCTTACAACAACACACTAGCACTAATGAAAGACCCTACAGTAACACACCAGAGCTAATGATCCACCGTTAACAAGACACCCTACAGTAACACACCAGGGGTAACAACAGACCCTACAATAACGTATCAGTGGTAACGAGAGACCCTACAGTAACACGAACGCTGGCGAGAGACCCTACAATAACACACCAGGGCTAACAAGAGACCCTACAATAATGAACGACCGTTAATGAGACACCCTACAGTAACACACCAGGGTTAACGACAGACCCTACAATGTGATAACGAGTGATAACGAGAGACCCTATAGTAACACACCAGGGCTAACAAGAGACCCTACAATAATACACCTGGGCTAATGAGAGACCCTAAAATAAGATACCAGTGTGAGACCCTGTAATACCACACTACTGCTAATGAGAGACCCTACAAAAACACACCAGCCATAAGGAGAGACCCTAGAGTAACAAGCCAGTGTGCATGCGCGGTGAAGAAAGCAATGTGTCTTTTGTCTGCGTTTGGAAGCAGAGTTCCCAGGGGCTGGGGGAAGGGAATTATTTTTAAATGTTGGGAACCCCCTCATTGTAGTGACATCACAAACACATTCCCCTTCCCCCAGTAGTGGGACTCAGGATCACCCCAGGCGGGTGGGGGGGGGGCCACTGGGTCCTGGCAGGTGTGAAAACACCAGTTTTACACCCACAAACACCAGTTCAAAACCTACCAGCAAAGGGGGACCAAGGCTGACCCGCCCCCGCCCGGTGAAGTGACCCTAGAGCCCCGAACCCTATGGAGCCCTGAGTCGTGGGGTGGAACCAACTCCCTTTCACACCCGCACAGCCTCCCTCCCACCCCCGCCCGCCCCCAGCTCCCACCCATAAATTAGTAGCACAAAGTACATTCCTGGCAGAGCGACCTCCCCCTCGCCCAGGTCCGCGCAATCGCTGGAGCCACATGGCGGGAGAGGGGCGGTGTTTCCACCCCCGCTGGCACCCAGGGAGCGCCGTAAATCTTCCCCCCTTTGTTTGCCGCCCGGCGCAATCTGTTTCCATTCGTTCTAACCTGCTAAATCCATCTCCCCGGGCTGGAAGGAGCCGGCCTCGGCGCGGGGGGGACAGGCGGGCTCGCCGCCCCTCTCCCGGAGGAGATTCCGGGGCGCCGCCTCTTGGCTGGGGGGCTACGGAGCCGTGGGTCACCCTACCCCCAGTGCTCGCTGCGGCTCAGCCCCACTGAACAGCCGTGGGGGCGAGGATCTGTGGTCTCAGGTCCAAGGAGAGCCGGCTCATCAGAGGCCAAACTCGTGGCTGGACCGGCTGAGGGCTCTGACGCCAGAGTGGGACGTCGGGCAGGGGCCTCGCTGGCTTTGTCTGGTCCTGTGAATTGGGGTCCCTTTCAGGACACGGTGTGGCCTAGCGGTTAGAGTGGGGCGGGGCTGTTGGGAGCCAGGACTCCTGGGTTCTGTCCCCCACTTTGGGAGGGAAGCAGCGTTCAGTCACTGGTTAGAGCCAGAACGCCTGGGTTCATACATGGCTGTAACTGGCCAGGAGACCTTGTGGGAGTCGCTTTGTCCGCTGTGCCCCACAGTAAAAGCCTGGGGTGGGGGGCAAGGCAGAGGGTGGCCAGGGAAGCTTGTGGCCAGATACAGGGGTGAGGGGTCCAGCACAGAACCATAGATACCACAGGGGAGGGAAGAGTCTAGATTAAGGAGGATGAGTCTCCCCTGGAGACACTTAGCAACCGTCCAACCTGCTCGGTGATCAGGGTGGGGGGCCCTGCCTTGCCCCTGTTGGATTTCAGGAGAGTCCTGAAGGGAGGGGGAATTTCCCTGTTGGATTTCAGGAGAGTCCTGGGGGGAGGGGGAATTTCCCTG
>ML679627.1:11888-35096 GCA_007922305.1 Dermatemys mawii
CAGGGACCCCTCTCCTGGTGCGGATGCGGCTGGCTCTGGGGTGGGGCGCGGGGGCTGGTTATACAGGGACCCCTCTCCCGGTGCGGATGCGGCTGATTCTGGGGTGTGGCGCGGGGGCTGGTTATACAGGGACCCTTCAGCAAGATGAGGTTGCTGCCCCATGGTAGCAGCAAGGGAAGTGCCCCCCTCTAGCTCCCCCAGGAGATCCTCGCGTGGGGGGTCTGCCCCTCTTGGTCTGTCAGGTTCTACAGCACCCCAGGGTGGTGGGTTCGAATCCTGGTGGGGAGGGGCCTGGGTCGCCCACTGCCCCACTGCCGCCCGCAGAGCCCGCCATGTCGGACGCAGAGATGGCCGAGTTCGGGGCAGCCGCCCCCTACCTGCGCCAGTCGGAGAAGCTGCGGATCGAGGCTCAGACCCGGCCCTTCGACCTGAAGAAGGACATCTTCGTGCCGGACCCCAAGGAGGAGTTTGTCAAGGCCAAGATCATCTCCCGGGAGGGGGGCAAGATCACCGCCGAGACCGTGAACGGCCAGGTGCGGGGGAGAGGATCTGGGAGGGGGTGCCCCAGAGAGCTCCGTCCACACAGCTCTCTCCTGCCCCCCTCCAGTCACTGCCCCCCTCCAGTCACTGCCCCCCTCCAGTCACTGCCCCCCAGCACGGCGCCCCCGACAGGCTCCAGACCCCATCCTCCATGGTGCCCCCTGGGGCTCCCGTCCCCTATACCTGACACCCCCAAGTGACCCCACTTCCTTCTCCTCCTCTAGGGAACCCCCCATGAGTTCACCTCAGGGGCCCCCCAGACTCCTCCTCCCACCCCCATAAACTGCCCCCTCGCCCCCAACTCCTCTACCCCCCCACCTCCAGTGCCCCCTGGAGGCTGATCCTGGTTCCGCCAGGGGTTGCCTGCCCTGCTCTTGTGCTAACGCCGCCGGGGGGCTCTCGGGGGGGTGTCAGACGGTGACGGTGAAGGAGGATCAGATCATGCAGCAGAACCCGCCCAAGTTCGACAAGATCGAGGACATGGCCATGCTGACCTTCCTGCACGAGCCGGCCGTGCTCCACAACCTCAAGGAGCGATATGCCGCCTGGATGATCTACGTGAGTCCGGGGGGATGCCCCCTGCTGGGTTTGGCCAGCTTCCCTTCCCCCCCCCCCCCCCCGTGGGGCGAGGGACGAAATGCCTGGACCGCCAGGCTGTGCGACCCCTGCCTCGGGGCTGTCGTGTTTCTGGGAGCGCTACGTCTAGAGTTGTTCTGGAGCCAGACATTCTAGATCAGGGAAGTTTAGGGCCGTTCCCCATCCAACGGCTGTGTTTAGAGCCAGTCTACATCAGTCCGTCCTCTAGATCAGAGTGTTCAGGGCTTGGTGACTCGCTCCATCTTCTAGTTTAGAGCTGTTCTAGAAAAGAAACTCAGTCGTAGTTTTAGATCGGGGCATTGGAGCCATTTTAGAGCAGAAACCCAATGTCTCTTCCAGATCGGGAGGGGGCATTAGAACAATTCTGTGGGAGGGGCTTCCGCTGCACTTCTAGATCAAGGATGTTAGTGTCATTCCGTATTGGTGGATGTTGCCTCTCCTTCTAGACTGGGACTGGGCGGCATTATTGTCTAGATGGAGGCTGGTTGGTGTCGTTTTTTCCTTTCCTGGATCACGGGGGAGAGAGGGAGGCATCATTTCTGTTATCTTCCGTCTCTGTCCTTCCCCCATCCCATTCCCCGTCTCCAGACCTACTCGGGGCTGTTCTGCGTGACAGTCAATCCCTACAAGTGGTTGCCGGTCTATAATGCAGAGGTGGTGGCCGCTTACAGGGGCAAGAAGAGAAGTGAAGCCCCACCCCACATCTTCTCCATCTCTGACAACGCCTACCAGAACATGCTGACGGGTAGGAACCTAACCGTACCCTTAACTATACCCCTAACTATAAATATAACCCTGACCTTAACTCTACCCAGCCATAACCCCATCCTTAACTATACCTGTAACCATAAATATAACCCTAACCTTAACTCTACTCAGCCATAACCCTACCCTTAACTATACCCCAAACCATAACCATATATATAACCCTAACCTTAACTCTACCCAGCCATAACCGTAAATATAACCCTAACCTTGACCATACTCCTATCCGTAAATCTAACCCTAATTATACCCATAACCATAAATATACCCCTAACCCTAACCATACCCCTGTCCATAACTATAGTCTCTATCCCTAACTATACCCCTAGGCATAAACCCCTAACCTGCACGCCTATCCCACTGCTTCCTCTTCCTGTCTGCCTACCAGCGTGTGCAGATGGGTGGCTATAGGATGTCCACACTGATCTGGTGTGGGGGGCACCCTGGGGTGGGCAGGAGGGGCTAAGTAGCTTCGTTCCACCTCATGCTGTTTCTCCTCCCCTTCTTTGCAGATCGGGAGAACCAGTCCATCCTCATCACGTGAGTGTCACCTCATCCCTTCCTCTCTCGCCCCCTCCAAAATCACTGCACCCCAAAACCTTTAACAGCCCCCTTGAAGTTTCATCCCACCCTGAAAAGTTTTAACCCTTCTTGTATTGTAGCCCCGACCCTTCAAGCCTTAGCCCCACCTACTCAAATTTTAACCTCCCCGCCCCCACTCTGAATGCTGAAGCCCCACCCCCGTGAATTCTGAAGCCCTGCCCCCTCTCTGAAGTCCTGACTCCTGAATTCTGCATGGTGTCATCCTGCATCTCCAGTGAGCGGGGTGGGTGGGACACAGGTGGGAGGGGCTGGGTCTCACTCTCCCCTCCGGTCCCCCAGCGGAGAATCCGGAGCGGGGAAGACGGTGAACACCAAGCGGGTCATCCAGTACTTCGCTGTCATCGCGGCCATCAGCGACCGCAGCAAGAAGGAGCAGGTGGACAAGACCAAGGTGTGGCCTCCACCTCTCTATCTGAACTGTCCATCTATGCCTGTCTCTGTCCCCATGGCCATCTGTCCATCCCTGGCCTTGAATTCATCTCCTTCCATCCCCATCCCTCCATCTCTCTACCCATTTATCTCTCCCATTCCTATATCTGTTCATCCATCCATCCATCCACCCCCATGTCTGTTTGTCCATCCTCACATATGTCCATGTGTCCATTCATCTCTCTCAGTCTTCCCGTCACCTGTTCTCTGTCTCACTCCTCCCTTTCTTCCCCTCATCTGTATGATGTTACTCCTTCAGGGGACCCTGGAGGATCAAATCATCCAGGCCAATCCTGCCCTGGAGGCTTTTGGCAATGCCAAGACTGTGAGGAATGACAACTCGTCCCGATTTGTGAGTATCCTGGAATTGGGGTGGAAGTGGAGAGGTTGGGGAGGGGTATGTGGGGCTGTGTCTGGGGTGGGAGCTCTGGAGAAGGAAGCCATGGAGCTGTTGTCTCAGATGTTGGGGTCAGTGGAGGAGGTTATGGGGTGGGGACAATGAGGAAGGATATTGTGTGGTTATATGTCTGTGGGGAGAGATCTGTGTGGTTGTGTGTGGTGGGGATGTCTTTGGGGGAGAGATCTATAGGGCTGTGTATGGAGTCTGGGAGTCTGAAGGGCAGTGTCAGGTATGGGAGAGTCTATAGAGACTGTATGTCAGGTGAGAGATCTAAGGGAGAAGTCTTTTTGGCTGTCTATGGGGTTTGAGATCTGAAGAGCAGTGTATGGGGAGAGTGGCTATGGGGAAGAACATTGTGGGGCTGTATGGGAATCAGGGGAAGGGGTCTGTGTTTGGAGTCCATGAGGCTGTCCCTGCTGTATTAGCCCCTAATCCTGAGCATTCTCCCTCCTTCCCTCCCTCTCTAGGGTAAATTCATCCGGATTCATTTTGGGGCAACGGGGAAGTTGGCTTCAGCTGATATAGAGACCTGTGAGTGTGATGAATTTCAATGTTCTCTGCCTCCATCCGGTGCCCCCTGGTTCCCGTTTGCTCTCTGCCTCTCCCTGGACCTTGTCTCTAACCCGCTCTTTCCCCCTTTCCCTCAGATCTCCTGGAAAAATCCCGGGTCATCTTCCAGCTCAAATCCGAGAGGAGCTATCACATCTACTACCAGATCCTGTCCAACAAGAAGCCGGAGCTCCTGGGTGAGAATCTTCAGCAGCTCAGGCAGATTGTGCTTGGGCCGTTCTGAACGTCTTCATGAGTTGAGTGGTGCGTCCACAAATCTTGTTCAGGTGACTGGACTCTAGTGTCCTTAAGTCAAGTTGAGTTCCCTTGAGTGACCTCTAGGAACCCTGCATTGAATCCCTTCCAGCCTCGGGGAGGTGATGAACTCTAGTATCCTTCAGCTGAGTTCCCTTGAGTCTCACAAGTAGAGTGGAGTGATCTTGTGTTGTGTTGATTTGAAATGAGCCGAGCATCTTCATGTCTTAGTATGTTTAGAGGCATCAAATCGTGTTGAGTTGCAAGGCCTCCAGTCTTGTTACATTGAGCTTAGCACCTTCAAGTCAGGCTGAGATCCCTCAAATCCAGAAGAGCTGAATTCAGTGTCCTCAAGTCCTGTTGAGCCTGGGTGAGTTGACTCACGTTGGGTTGAGTGACTTCAGGTCTTGAGGAATTGAACTAAGTGACCCCAAGTCTTTGACGTTTCCTTGCTGCCCTGGTTTTGGTTGAGTGACATCGTCACTCTTCAACGGAGTTGAATTTGGCAGATGCATAACCCATCAGCTTCCCTCTGCAGATATGATGCTGGTGACCAACAACCCATATGACTACGCCTTCATCTCCCAAGGGGAGACCACGGTGACTTCCATCGATGATGCCGAGGAGTTGATAGCCACCGATGTGAGTATAGCCGGGGCAGCAGGGGACCCAGACGACTCATCTGTCTGGGATGCCATTCCTGCCTCTTCTTCAGTTGGAAGCCGTGACATTTTGTCCCTCTCCCAACACAGAGCGCCTTTGATATCCTGGGCTTCACTCAGGAGGAGAAGAACTCCCTGTACAAGCTGACTGGCGCCATCATGCACTTCGGGAACATGAAGTTCAAGCAGAAGCAACGCGAGGAGCAGGCTGAGCCCGACGGCACCGAGGGTGGGCACCAGGAACAACTGGGGCCGATGCAGGGTGGGGATTGGCCATGCCCAGACTGGGGGAATGGAAGACGAACATTGTCTCCTTTCCTTTCCAGAGGCCGACAAATCCGCCTACCTGATGGGGTTGAACTCGTCAGATCTACTGAAGGGGCTTGTTCACCCCCGGGTCAAGGTGGGGAACGAGTATGTGACTAAGGGACAGACTGTCCAGCAGGTGAGACTCCACCTCCTTCCTTCCTTCTCCCTTTTCACTCCTTCTCATCTCTCTTCTTTCTCTGTCTTATTTTTTCTTTCACTCTTTCTTCGTGTCTCATTCTTTCTTTTATTTCCTTCCCTTTCCCTTTCTTTCTTCCATGATTTCTGTCTTGGCTCCTTCCAGTGTTTTTCTTTCTTTTATTCTTTTGCTTTGTGTGTTTCTCCTTCTCTCACTGCCTCATCTCTTTCTTTCTTTCTTTCTTTCTTCCTTTTTCTTTCTTTCTTTCTTTCTTTCTTTCTTTCTTTCTTTCTTTCTTTCTTTCTTTCCATTTCTCTGTTTATTCCCTGTTTCTCATTCTTTTCTTTCATTCGTGCTTTCACCAGAATTGAGCCTGGGTCATTGAAATGGGACTCATAAGTTCAGCCAAGTGAAGGGATCCAGGCCCAGGGATCACCAGGCCTGGGATTCACCCTCCCAGCCTGCATGAGCAGCAGGTAACCAGGTCGTCTGTCACTCCCCAGGTAGCTTATGCTGTAGGAGCCCTGGCCAAGTCCGTGTATGAGAAGATGTTCAGCTGGATGGTGACCAGGATCAACAACACCCTCGAGACCAAGCAGCCGCGCCAGTATTTTATCGGGGTGCTGGACATTGCTGGCTTTGAGATCTTCGATGTAAGTGATTCCTCCAGCAGAGGGCACTATAGGGAGCAGGGCAGGGCACTGGCTGTTGAGGAGCTCCTGGCTACTCCAACCCCAGCCTCTTCCATCAGAGGGCGCTGTAGGGAATGCTGGCTGTGGTGCATTTCCTCTCTTCCTCCATTAGGTGGCTCCATAGAAAAGCACCACCTGGTATGTCTTCTCCAGATGCCTCTATGGTCTCACCATAGCAGGGGGCACTTTTTGTTCTCACTTGTCTCTTGTTCCCCAACCTCCTCCCCAGTTCAACAGCTTCGAGCAGCTCTGCATCAACTTCACCAACGAGAAGCTGCAGCAATTCTTCAACCACCACATGTTCGTGCTGGAGCAGGAGGAGTACAAGAAGGAGGGGATCGAGTGGGTGTTCATTGACTTCGGCATGGACCTGCAGGCCTGCATAGACCTCATCGAGAAGGTACCTCCGGCCGCCACTCCATCGCGACCCCCCACACCTCCATCGTGGCCGCTAGAGTAGGACCTGCAGTTGGGTTTGGCTTCTGATTTCCAGATCCCTGGTCTGTTCGTCCCAGTTTGCTCTTGTGCCAACGTTCTCCTTTTGCTTCATCAGCTGTTCTCCCTCCCTGGTGTCTCCCTCTCACAATGTATTGATAGAGCAGTCGGATCCTCTCTCCGCCTGTGTTTGACGCTAAATGGGCTCAGCTCTTTCATTCACCTCCCATAAGACCTGCTCCCCGTTCCCTGTTTGTCCCAGCAACCCTTTGCTCGGCACCTGCCCCGCTAGGAAGCCCTCTTTCTGGAACTCCAGGTGACTGGAATTGCACACAGGATCCCAGATGAGGTTTCGCCAATGCCTTGGCCAATGGCATTAAAACTTTTCTATCATGCCTGTAAAAACCTGGCCTGACAAGCCATAGGACAACACTGGTCTTTTCCACAGCCACATCATGTCAGTTACAATGTCAGTGTCCAGGTCACAGGTACTCTGGACACTGAGACAGGGCCTGCAAGAATTTGGCAGGGAGAGAATCTAATTCTCTGGGGCAGCATTCAGCCGCTTAGCCCCAAGACTGGCCTTTCTGTTCCTGCACTCCCTGCCTCATTCACTCCATGCCTTGCAACTCATGCAGGATGTGAGGCAGGGTCTGACAAACACAGGCCTGGCTGGGCCCGGAGCCGGGCGCTGATTGAGGTAGGGTCCTGTGGGAACACAGCTCATGATCACAGAATTGAAGTCTCTCTCATGAGCGGCAGAGTTCAGGTAGAGAGGCAGCCTTAATCCTTTCCTGTTTGCCTGTGGTGACTCCTAGTTGTCTCTGTCTTGCAGCCTATGGGCATCATGTCCATCCTGGAGGAGGAGTGCATGTTCCCCAAGGCGACGGACATGACCTTCAAGGCCAAGCTCTACGACAACCATCTGGGCAAGTCAGCCAACTTCGGCAAGCCGCGGAACATCAAGGGCAAGCCGGAGGCTCACTTCTCCCTCATGCACTACGCCGGCACGGTGGACTACAACATCCTGGGCTGGCTGCAGAAGAACAAGGACCCACTCAATGAGACTGTGGTGGGGCTCTACCAGAAATCCTCCCTCAAACTCCTGGCCCTCCTATTCGCCAACTATGCGGGGGCTGACACAGGTAAGACTCCTCTCCCCTGAGTCCCAGCCCCCAATCCCCTCCCATAACTGGAGAAAGAACCCAGGAGTCCTGTAGTCCCAGTCCCCCGCTACACACACTCTAACCACTAGTCCCCATTCCCTTTCTGATGGTTGTGGGTCTCTCTCCCTCACAGCCCATGAAGGCGGGAAGGGGAAAGGATCAAAGAAGAAGGGTTCATCTTTCCAGACGGTGTCAGCGCTGCATAGGGTAAGGGGGCCGGGGCAGGCGGCCGAGGTGGGTTATGACCTTCTGTAGGATCAGCTCTGCCAGAGGAAATTTCTAATGGACCCTCTTTGTCTCTCTCTGGTTCTTGTTCTTTCTTCTTTGCTTTTCCTTGACTCTTGCTTTCTCATTCTATCCATCTTTCTACCTTATTTGATCCATCTTTCTTTCTTTCTTTCTTTCTTTCTTTCTTTCTTTCTTTCTTTCTCCACCTCTCCATTCCTCTCTGCCTCTCTTTGTCTCATTCTCTTTATCCCTCCATCCTGCCTTTTCTGTCTTGTTTTCTCCATCTCTCCCCCCACCCCAGGAGAACCTGAACAAGCTGATGACAAACCTGCGCTCAACCCACCCCCACTTCGTCCGCTGCATCATCCCCAATGAGACCAAGTCTCCAGGCACGTGATCCCCCATCCCTCACCTGCCTCTGCCCACTAGTTGCCACTACCCCCTTGAGGGGAGGGGAAGTCACAGGCTCCGGGGTTGCTCAGGGCTGTTCGGAGGGCGGGGTCAGGGCTAAGGACTGGAGGGTGATCCTAAAGGGGTAGGGGTGTGGCTACTAGGAGAGGGGCATGGCTAATGGGAGAGGGGCATGGCTAAGGGGAGAAGGGTGTCTCTGAGAGCTGGAGGCTAAATAATGAGGGTGTGAGGAGTATGTTTGCATAGTTTGTCCTGTCTCTGTTGCCCTCCATCCCACCCCAGAGAGGACCTGGCTAAAAGAAGAGGGGCGGGGCTAAGGGGAGAGGGGCGGGGCTAAGGGGAAGAGGGGCATGTGCATAACTTATCCACTCTCCATTTCTCCCTGTGGCTTAGGGGTGTGACTCATGGGGAAATGGGCGTGGCTGCATGTGTGGGGGGCATGGTTTGTAGATTGGGCCCCCCGTCCACTTCTGTGCCTACTCAAGGGCAGAGGGTGTGTGGCCTAACCCCTCCATCAATCCCTCCCCAAGGGAGCCGGGCAGGGCTAAGGGCACAGGGGCGGGGCTCAGTGGGAAAGGGCGGGGCCCGTGGCTGCCAGGCCCCACCCCTTTGTATCACTAACCTCCACCCCCGTTTTCCTGCCCCCAGGCGAGATGGACAACCCGCTGGTGATGCACCAGCTGCGCTGTAATGGGGTGCTGGAGGGCATCCGCATCTGCAGGAAGGGCTTCCCCAACCGCATCCTCTACGGGGACTTCAGACAGAGGTGGGTCTGCACCGCTGGGCACTGCTCTAGGGGAAGCTCGCAGCGTCCCGGGATGGGCTCAGAGATCCAGGGTCACTAACGGACCCCTCCCCCCAGGTACCGTATCCTGAACCCAGCGGCCATCCCCGAGGGCCAGTTCATCGACAGCCGCAAGGGGGCGGAAAAGCTGCTGGGCTCCCTCGATATCGACCCCAACCAGTACAAGTTCGGGCACACCAAGGTGAGGGGGTGGAGCCTGTGGGGGGGCGGAGCCTGTGGGGCACATGGTCCCAACTAGCCACACCCCCAGGGACTGTACTGGCATTAGGGGGCGCTGGGCCAGGGGAGGCGGTTCGCAGTCTGGTTCTAGGGGGCGCTGGGCCGGGGGGTCCCAGCCTGGTGCTAGGGGCCCTGGGCTGACGTTGGCATGTCGCCGGCTGTCCCAGGTGTTCTTCAAGGCCGGGCTGCTGGGGCTGCTGGAGGAGATGCGGGACGAGCGGCTTGCCCGGATCATCACCCGCATCCAGGCCCAGTCCCGGGGCCTCCTCTCCCGCCTTGAGTTCAAGAAGATCTTGGAGCGCAGGTAGGGGGAGGTGCGACAGTGTCGGGGGAGCTGTCGTTGTTTTCGGGAAGCTCGCAGCCATTTATGGTTGGGGCACTGCTGTGGGGAAGTTCACAGCTCCAGCTCATGTGGCTCCATCCCTGCCAGGGACTCCCTGCTGGTTATTCAGTGGAACATCCGGGCCTTCATGGGGGTGAAGAACTGGCCCTGGATGAAGCTCTACTTCAAGATCAAACCGCTCCTGAAGAGTGCGGAAACAGAGAAGGAAATGTTGGCCATGAAGGAGGAGTTTGGGCGCCTGAAGGAGGCTCTGGAGAAGTCGGAGGCCCGGAGGAAGGAGCTAGAGGAGAAAATGGTCTCTCTGCTGCAGGAGAAGAACGACCTCCAGCTGCAAGTGCAGGCTGTGAGTGATGGGAGGGGCCTCACCTCTCTGGGTCTCATAGTCACTGAGGTTGGGTTGAGGAGCCTCAAGGATGAATGATGCCATGAATGATGGGGATCCCCCAGTTTGAATCCTCCCTGACACCCCTGGAGGAGCTCCAACGCCAGCTCTGTAGGCTTAGACGAAGGGATACCCCTCTCCTCAAGCCCCCTACTTCACCTGTCAACCTATCACGCTCTCTCGTTCCTTCGTTTTCTCCATCTTTTCCTTCTTTCCTTTCAGGAGCAAGACAATCTTGCAGATGCCGAGGAGCGGTGCGACCAGCTGATCAAGAACAAGATCCAGCTGGAGGCCAAGGTGAAGGAGCAGACGGAGCGGCTGGAGGACGAGGAGGAGATGAATGCTGAGCTGACGGCCAAGAAGAGGAAGCTGGAAGACGAGTGTTCAGAGCTCAAGAAAGACATTGACGACCTGGAGCTGACTTTGGCCAAGGTGGAGAAGGAGAAACACGCGACGGAGAACAAGGTGAGGGCAAAGACTGGAGTTTGACTTGCGATAAGTGGCTTCAAGACTATTGTGGTTGAGTGGTATCAAGGCCAATAGGATTGAGGCAAGTGGCCACAAGGTTGGTTGGGTTGGGTTGGATTTCGTGGCCTGAGGCCTGGTGAGACTGAGTGTTGTCAAGACTGACTGGGTTGGACTGAGTGGCCTGTGGGATGATTGCATTGGGTTGAGTGTCATCAAGGGTGGTTGGTTTGGGTTGAGTGGCCTGAAGGATGATTCCGTTGGGTTGAGTGTCATCAAGGACCGTTGGGTTGGGTTGAGTGGCCTGAGGGATGATTGCGTTGGGTTGAGTGTCACCAAGACTGGCTGGGATGGGTTGAGTGGCCTGAGGGATGATTGTGTTGTGTTCGTCAAGTGGATTCAAGGATTGCTGTTTTGAGTTAAGTGGCCTCAATGCTCCACCCTGCCATGAAGCCACTAATCTCCAACATTGAGCTTCGCCCATTGGGTCACCCGATATCTAAACCCACCTGATTTATCTACTTGCAGGTGAAAAACCTGACTGAAGAGATGGCTGGGCTGGATGAGATAATAGCCAAGCTGACCAAGGAGAAGAAGGCCCTGCAGGAGGCCCATCAGCAAGCGCTGGACGACCTACAGGCTGAGGAGGACAAGGTCAACACCTTGACCAAAGCCAAGGTCAAGCTGGAGCAGCAGGTGGATGACGTAAGTTCCAGCAGCCTGGGGATGGGGCTAAGGAGCAAGATGGCATAACTGATAGGTTATTACTTCCTCACCGTTGGGTGACTCCTGGGGGCTGGTGTGTCTGGAGAGGTTATCTCTGAGGGGGGGTGCAAGGAGGTACCTGAGGGGGCCACAGAGCAGAGTGTCTGCGATGGAGGGTGATCCATCACTGGGGGCGGAGTTCCCATTAAAAACGTCCCGTTGAGCGGATCCCAGGCTCCTGGGTTCATTCTCTCTCTCTCTCTCT
This sequence comes from Dermatemys mawii, assembly GCA_007922305.1. NCBI lineage: Eukaryota > Metazoa > Chordata > Testudines > Dermatemydidae > Dermatemys > Dermatemys mawii. The sequence goes on from ML679627.1 coordinate 23,250, forward strand.
CTCAGTTGGAGGGCTCCCTGGAGCAGGAGAAGAAGATCCGGATGGACCTGGAACGGGCCAAGAGGAAGCTGGAAGGGGACTTGAAACTGGCCCAGGAGAGCATCATGGACCTGGAGAATGACAAGCAGCAGTTGGACGAGAAGCTGAAAAAGTAGGAGCCTCCTTGTGTTGCCAACTGGGAGTCCTGACTCCCAGCCCCCCTTTGCTCTAATCCCTAGACCCCACTCCCCTCCCAGAGCCAGGGATAGAATCCAGGAGTCCTAGATCCCAGCCTCCCTTTGCTCTAACCCCTAGACCCCACTCCCCTCCCAGAGCCAGAGAGAGAACCCAGGAATCCTGGATCCCAGCACCCCTTTGCTCTAACCACTAGACCGCATGTTTTCTGTCTCCTTCAGGAAGGACTTTGAGCTCAGCGCGCTGAATGCCCGGATTGAGGATGAGCAACTGATAGCTGCCCAGCTCCAGAAAAAGCTCAAAGAGCTTCAGGTGAGGCCGGCTGGCTTGTGCGTCACCCAAGCTGGGTTCAGAAATGCTCCCCACCTAACTGGGCTGGTAGCAGGACGGTCTCAGTGCTCATCTCCTCTCCAGACTTTACTCTGTGTTGCTTGGGGGTGTCTCCACAATCCCTCCCCCACTTTCTTCCCAGTCTAGAATTAGGAGGGAGGGCTCTCCTCCACCGAAAGTCTAGAACCAGCAGAGCCATTGAGGGTCCCCTCTTTAATCTCTCAGGAAAATTCTCTTTCTCACCACTGTAGAGCAGCGTGCCCCCAAAGGGAGAGGATCTCTGATCAGTCCGAGCCCATGGTCCTTTGCTTCTGGAACTTAGATTACTTTTATGATGATCTAGAACATCTACCTCTTGTGTTTGGCACGGTGGGGTCCAGAACTGTTTAAAGAAATCGCTTATCTGAGCTCTCTCCTTACTGAACAGGGAATCTCCAGAATCCGTGTTCTGCTTACCTGCTGTAGAATGTCCACCCATTGTTTTCGGCATCTAGATGCTGCTGTCTAGATCCCCCAACACATGCTTTCCCTGATCTAGAACATTGACATTCTGTCCTTTGGGGCTGTATGTTGTAGACCCAGTTCAGGCCCTTTACTTCTGGAACCCAAATCATTCTGCTGCATGACTTAGGATCTCTTCACGTTGTATGTGAAACTGGGCTTGTGAGATCTGGGTAATGACCTTCGTTCTAGCACATGTCACATTCTAGATTTGACTGGGGACCTTTGCTCCACTACCCCACGTGTTCTGGCCCGCTCTAGAATGTGTGATGTTCCCGGCCTGTCTAAGCCCCGGTCTCTCTCCGGCTGTAGGCGCGCATCGAGGAGCTGGAGGAGGAGCTGGAGGCGGAGCGCACGGCCCGGGCCAAGGTGGAGAAGCTGCGCTCGGACCTGTCGCGGGAGCTGGAGGAGATCAGCGAGCGGCTGGAGGAGGCAGGCGGTGCCACCTCGGTGCAGATCGAGCTGAACAAGAAGCGGGAGGCGGAGTTCCAGAAGATGCGGCGGGACCTGGAGGAGGCCACGCTGCAGCACGAGGCCACGGCCGCCACCCTGCGCAAGAAACACGCCGACTCGGCGGCCGAGCTGGGCGAGCAGATCGACAACCTGCAGCGCGTCAAGCAGAAGCTGGAGAAGGAGAAGAGCGAACTCAAGCTGGAGCTGGACGACGTCAGCTCCAACCTGGAGCAGCTGCTCAAAGCCAAGGTGCCTGGGGGTGGGCCCAGGGGGAAGAGGGAGGGGCTATGGGTCATGGGAAGGGCTAAGGATGGAGCAGCCAATCATAGCAGCATCATTGGGGGAGGAGCCACTTCCTCCTCCTTAGAAACGACGCTCACAAGGGCCAGGCAGAGGCCGGGAGGCGGGGCCGAAGCTGGTGGGCAGGGCCAATGTGCGAGTGGGAGGAGCCTCTTTGGGTGACCAGACAGATAAGGGGGAAAACCGGGACGGGGGTCCCTGGCACCTGTAGAAGGAAAAGACCCAGAAATCGGAGCATCTGGTCCCCCCCGGGCCCCTTTGCGTCCCGCGCCTGGGTTCTCTGCGTCTCCTTTTCCGGTCGCTCCTTCATTCTCGCCTTCTTCCCGCCCCCTGGCTCCCCCCAGGCCAACCTGGAGAAGCTGTGCCGGACGGTGGAGGACCAGATGAACGAGCACCGGGCCAAGTCCGAGGAGGCGCAGCGCTTGGTGAACGACCTCACCACCCAGCGCGCCAAGCTCCAGGCTGAGAATGGTGAGTGGGGTAACCCACAGCTGGCCCCCTGGGGTCCCCGCATCCCCCTGCACCCCGGGGTCCCCCAATCCCCCCGCCCCCTGGGGTCCTCTCATCTCCCCACGCCGCTGGGGTTCCCCCATCCCCCTGCCCCCCTGGGGTCCTCCCATCTCCCCACTCCCCTGGGGTCCCCCCATCCCCCTGCCCCCCTGGGTCCCCTGCAAACTTGGAACCCCTCTCCCGCCCCTGAGTGCATCCCCCTGACCACCCCATGAGGGATCTGCCCTCTGGGAGCCCTCCCATCACCCCCCATGTCCCCTTCCTCCCCCTGCACCCCACATGCCACACTAGCTCCTGAGCTCTCTCCCAGCCCCTGCACTCCATCTGATGATTCTCCCCCGATACCTCTGGGATCCCCCGGGCCCAGGGTGGGGATGTGGGGTCCCTGCGGAGGGTGGTTCCCTAGTCTCCCCCTTCTGCCCTGCGCCCAGGCGAGCTGGCCAGGCAGCTGGATGAGAAGGACGCACTGGTCAACCAGCTGACCCGGGGGAAGCTGACGTACACCCAGCAGCTGGAGGACCTCAAGAGACAACTGGAGGAAGAGGCCAAGGCAAGGGCTGGGGGGCAGGAGGCTGCAGGTCAGGAGTGAGGGGCACCTGCAGAGCTGGGGGAAGGGCTGGGCTGGGGAGGCTGTGGGTCGGGAGTGAGGGGCACCGGCAGGGCTGTGGGGCAGGGCTGGGCTAAGGGGGGCTGCGGGTCGGGAGTGAGGGGCACCGGCAGAGCTGGCGGGGGCAGGGCTGGGCTGGCAGGGGCTGCGGGTCAGGAGTGAGGGGCACCGGCAGAGCTCTTCATCCCCCCCAGGCGAAGAACGCCCTGGCCCACGCGCTCCAGTCAGCCCGGCACGACTGCGACCTGCTGCGGGAGCAGTATGAGGAGGAGACGGAGGCGAAGGCCGAGCTCCAGCGCTCGCTCTCCAAGGCCAACTCCGAGGTGGCGCAGTGGAGAACCAAGTACGAGACAGACGCCATCCAGCGGACGGAGGAGCTGGAGGAGGCCAAGTGAGTCTAGTCCCCTCGCCGTCCCCGTCCCGGCCTTCCCCCATCCTGGGAGCTTGTCTAGAAGGCTCCAGAGCCATCTGGAACATGAGAGCCCATGTGGCAGGCCAGTGTTTTGGACTTGTCTAGAGCGATCTAGAACCTTCCATTGCCCTGTGTGTCCATTCCTGTTCGCTTTCACCCTCGTTCAATCCCTCCTTTTTCCTTTGTGTTCCCTGGTTCTTCGAGCTTTGGGGGCATTATCTTATTCTTTTGTTCTCTTTTCTTTCATCCACTCCTCTTGTTTCTCTCATTCATTCTTCCTTCTTCCCTTTCATTCTCGTCTGTTCCGTCATTTCTTCTTCTTTTCTTTTGTTCTTTCATTCCTAGTTTTGTTTGTTCTGTCTTCCCATCTCTCTTGCTTCCTTTCTTTCTGTTGGCTTTTCATTTGTTTGTTCTTTCATCCACCTGTTCTTTTCTCCTTTCATCCTTTTTCGTTCTTTTGCTCCTTCTTTCATTCCTTTTGCTTTTTCTTTTTTCCTTGTTTGTCTTATTCTTTTTATTTTTTCCTTTCATCTTCCTGTTCTTTCTTTCTTTCTTTCTTTCTTTCTTTCTTTCTTTCTTTCTTTCTTTCTTTCTTTCTTTCTTTCTTTCTTTCTGATTGTTCATTCTTGTTTATCCTTTCCTTTCCCTTTCTCCTCTCTTATGCTTGGTTCCACGTTCCCGCCATCTCTCCTATTTCCTTCCATCTTGCCTTAAAGAGTAGGTGTGTTTCTCCCTCTGTTCCCTCTATGCACCAGAAACTCCTTTTGACTTGAATGGTCTAGAACAAAAGGTTCCCATGCATCCGGCCAGTGTGTTGGTCATGTACAGCTGGGAGACCATCTACAATGGTCTAGAGCAGTCTAGAATATAAGAATCCAATGTGTTAAGCCAGTGTCTTGGTAATTTCCTATGGGGAATTAGTCTAGACCACTCTAGACAATCTGGCCAGTGTCACAGGGATTTTTCTGCTGGGAACCCCTCATAACTCCAAGGCCCAGGGAGCTGGGGAAGAGCCCAGGTGGCTTTTTGGTGGCTGAGGGTGTCTGTCGCCCCCCGGTGGCAGGAAGAAGCTGGCGCAGCGGCTGCAGGAGGCGGAAGAAGCCGTGGAGGCCGTGAACGCCAAGTGCTCGTCGCTGGAGAAGACCAAGCACCGGCTGCAGAATGAGATTGAGGACCTGATGGTGGACGTGGAGCGGTCGAACGCCGCCGCAGCCGCCCTGGACAAGAAGCAGAGAAACTTCGACAAGGTGGGGCTGCGGGTGGGGAGAGACGGGGAAAGAATGAATGGAGTATAGCAAAGAAAGAAGAAGAAGGGAAGGAAGGAGGAGGTAGAGCTGCAGAAAAATTGAATACAAAGCCAAAAAATAATAAATTAAATAAAATCAAGGAAGAAAGGAAGGGATAAAACAGAGTGAATGAATGAATGAAATAGATCAAAGAAAGACTAAAAGGAAGGAAATAAAGAAGGAAACAGAGCATAGAGGGAATGAAATAGAGCCAAGGAAAGAAAGAAGCAAAACCTAATATAAATAAAATAGAGCAAAAAAATGGAAAGTAAGTAAAAATGAACTAGAGGAAAGGAGCCAAAGAATGAGAGAATGAAGTAGAGCCAAAGAAAAGTTGAATAAAAAGCCAACGAACAAGTAAATGAAACAGAGCCAAGAATTAATGAAATAGAGCCAAGGAAGGCAAAAAATAGTTTTCGGCAACCAACAATTGGGTATTTTTCAGCCGAAAACATTCGGATTTAGGTTGCTAAGAGGTAAAAAATATTTGTTTTCCTGAAAAGTCAACATTTCCACACACACCCCCAATCTCGTTCTCCTTTTGGAGAGGAGGAGACCTAATATCTCACATGTACTAGATGACTTGATTGTGGTCCACAAGGATCTACCTGGGCAAGAGGTTTTCTGGTAGGGCCCCCTGAATCTCAATGCCCAAAGGCAAACAAGGCTCAGAGTGGCTGGAATCTGAAGCCCGACACGTTCAGACTAGAAATAAGTCGTAGATTTTTCACGGCACAAGAATTAACCGTTGGAACAGCCAGCCTAGGCCAACGATGGCTTCTCTGTCACTCAGCATCTTTAACTCAAGAACCGGCGTCTCTTAAGACACGTTCTAGCTCAGCTGTCAGATATGGGCTGGAGACTCGAGTGACTGGGCTTCGAATCTACGGACAGGGGGAGAGGCAGAGGAAAGGGAAAGCAAGAAGGAGGGAAAAGCTAGAGGAAAGGAGAGAGAAGGGAGAGGGACCCAGAGCAGGGGAGTTCTCTCCGCTGAGCAGAGGGCTCCTCCATGGGAGTGACTCTCTCCTCACCTCCCACATCTCCCCAGATCCTGTCCGAGTGGAAGCAGAAGTTCGAGGAGTCGCAGACGGAGCTGGAGTCGTCGCAGAAGGAGGCGCGGTCGCTCAGCACTGAGCTCTTCAAGCTGAAGAATGCCTACGAGGAGTCGCTGGAGCATCTGGAGACCTTCAAGAGGGAGAACAAGAACCTACAGGGTGAGACTCCCCGGCACCTGCCCCACTCTCTGCCCCACAGCGCCCCCTGACCCCACGCTGGGGTAGGACGATCTCCCACCCTAGCCATGACCCGCCTCCCGCTTAGCGCGGTCTCTCTGCCCCCGCAGAGGAGATCTCAGACCTGACGGAGCAGCTGGGAACCAGCGGCAAAACCATCCATGAGCTGGAGAAGGTTCGGAAGCAGCTGGAGGCCGAGAAGATGGAGCTGCAGGCGGCGCTGGAGGAGGCTGAGGTGAGAGGCACGGCCGGGGGTCAGCCGGGGACCCCCCAGCACCGGCTCTGCATCTTCTGAGTTCATTGTCCCTCTCTCTCTTCTCTCTCTCATTCATCCTCCCCCGCCCCAGGCCTCTCTGGAGCACGAGGAGGGGAAGATCCTTCGGGCCCAGCTGGAGTTCAACCAGTTCAAGGCGGATTTCGAGCGGAAGCTGGCGGAGAAGGACGAGGAGATGGAGCAGGCCAAGCGCAACCACCTGCGAGTGGTGGATTCGCTCCAGACCTCACTGGACGCCGAGACCCGGAGCCGCAACGAGGCCCTGCGGGTGAAGAAGAAGATGGAGGGCGACCTCAACGAGATGGAGATCCAGCTGAGCCACGCCAACCGCATGGCGGCCGAGGCCCAGAAGCAAGTCAAGCTGCTGCAGGGGTTGCTCAAGGTACCTCCCGGGGGCGCTGTGCTGGTTCCCTGTCTCCCAGCCTGGCCCTAGATGGCGCTGTGCTGCGGAGGGTCCTGTCTCCCCACTCAAGGCCTGTTCTCCCTCCACCCCAGGACACCCAGATCCAATTGGACGATGTCATCCGGGCCAACGAGGACCTGAAGGAGAACATCGCCATCGTGGAGCGGCGGAACAACCTGCTGACGGCCGAGCTGGAGGAGCTGCGGGCCGTGGTGGAGCAGACGGAGCGCGCCCGGAAACTGGCCGAGCAGGAGCTGATAGAAGCCAGCGAGAGAGTCCAGCTGCTCCACACTCAGGTGAGAGAGACAGGGACCCCCTGGCCCCTAGAGCAGAACCCCCTTCGGGCCACTGCAGAGAATCCAGCTGCGGCTCCCATCACTGACCCATGAGGGCTTCCCTGTTCGTTCACCACTGGAGCCTAGAACATTGACACTGCCCCTTAGGGTCTGGAGCATTATCTAGAACATGACAGCCATAATCTGGAGTCTGGGTGCTGCCATGTTGGGGTTGGGTTGTAATCCAGAACCTGAGCAGAACCTCGTTTGCTCTAGGAGGTGGTCTAGAGCATTGATACTGCCATTTTTGCATCTAGATAACCTTTTAGAATGCAGTTGCCACTTGATTAGTTCTAGATAATAGTCTAGAATATCCACTTTGTCCAGTAAATAACCTAGCACGAGATCACAACCATATGGGCTTCCCTGTTCATTTACGACAGGAATGGTTTTGGGTGATGCTCTAGAACATGGCTAGAGCTCAGCAGATTCTGGATAGTAGTCTAGAAAATGGTCATTGTCGAGTTCATTCAGAATAGTTATCTAGAACATGGTGGTCATTTTATGTGTTCTGGATAATGCTCTGAAATATAAATATCCCTTAATTTGTTCTGAATAATCATCTAGAAGTTTAGTCCGACTAACAGTCTAGAATACAACAAACACGTTTTGAGTGAGGTGATATCTAGAATATGTGTACAATATGGCCAATGTCCTGATTGCTTGGGGGGAATTGTCTAGAACTTGTCTCAGGTAAAAGAACATTCTGGAACGGGATCACTGCACCACATGGTTGGGGCAATAATGTAGAACAGTTGGGTGGGGTGACAGTCTAGAATATGCAAATAATTGTCTAGAATACACCCATTTTGAGTGGGACAAGTCTAGAAAATGGTCACTGCTCTGTGGGGGAAAGATAAGGGCCTCTGATTGTCTAGTGCCTCTACAGACCTCACTCCACCAGCTGGTTTTAGCCCAAGCTACCATCTCAGCCACCATCCCCTGGTTCCATTTCATTCAAGATCAAGAGGCTAGAACATTTTAGGGAGTGGCCTTTCTCCCATAGAGGCAAATCAAGACCAGACCTGCCAGTGTGGGGCTCTAGCCCACCAGGGAAGGAGCTCAGATGGCTTAGAGATCCTGAGCAGTCGGGGACCCATGTCTAGATGTGATGGAACAATGCCTCCTCTGAGCCTCTCTCCCCTCACCCACTGATCTAGAACACCAGCCTGATCAACCAGAAGAAGAAGATGGAGGCGGATCTGTCCCAGCTGCAGACGGAGGTGGAGGAGTCCGTGCAGGAGTGCAGGAATGCCGAGGAGAAGGCCAAGAAAGCCATCACCGACGTGAGTGTGAGGGAATGGGACACGGGGCCCGTGCCCTCCAGGGGGCGCTGGCTCTGATCCAGCCCCAAGGCAGGGAGGGCCTGGCTCAGGGGGGCGGGAATTGGGACATGGCCCGTGCCCTGCAGGGGGCGCTGGCTCTGATCTGCCACCCGGATTGGGGGACCAGATGACTCAGGGGCGCAGGGAACGACTTTCCTTTCTGGCTGGCAGGCGGCGATGATGGCAGAGGAGCTGAAGAAGGAGCAGGACACCAGCGCCCATCTGGAGCGGATGAAGAAGAACATGGAGCAGACCATCAAGGACCTGCAGCTGCGGCTGGATGAGGCTGAGCAGCTGGCCCTCAAGGGCGGGAAGAAGCAGCTGCAGAAGCTGGAGGCGCGAGTCCGGGAGCTGGAGAACGAGCTGGAGTCGGAGCAGAAGCGCAACGCGGAGAGCATCAAGGGCCTGCGCAAGTCGGAGCGGCGCATCAAGGAGCTCCCCCCCCCGGGCCCCGGGGGGCCGGGGGGGGGTATGTGCATCTAGAAAAGAAGCCCTGCTCCAGGTGGTTTCCTCCTGATCTAGAACATGTACTCCAGGCGGGTTTCTCTTGATCTAGAACATGTACTCCAGGTGGGTTTCTCCTGTTTCTAGACCATTGTTCTAGTTCCAGCATCGGGGGGCAGGACCCCTGCAGTACTTTTCAGTCTCCCTGGGGGAAGGGAGGACAACAGCAGAAAGCGTTCCTTTGTTCCTGCTGTGGAGCGGGTCTTCTTAGACGTGGTCTTGGTTCCAGAGCCAAAGACACTGTACTCCGAGGGGGGCCTTCCATTCTGAAAGAGGCTTTTCCATGGAGATGGATAAGGTTGCCTAGAATGAGCCGAGCCCCCTGTTCTAGATCGGAATTCTAGAACAGCAAGGTGGTTCTAGATCCAAATATCAGAGCCCACCTGCTGCCATGTCCCAACAGGTCCCTTTCATTTTGAAGGAACTTGCCCATGGGGCGGGGGGACAGGTCTGTGGGTGAGGAACACCCCAAGGCTGGACCTTCCTGGTCTAGATCAGAACTTTAGAACCCACCTTCTTTCTAGAATCAATGCACAAGCTCCCCACGACATCTTGTGTTCTCAATATGAGCCTGGAGTCATTCTCTAGGCCTTCTTGCTCTTAAACTTGAACTAAAAGGCCTGATTCACTGGCTCCCCTGATCTAGAGCCAGGCTCAAGCACACGACCAACCACCCTTCCCTTCTAGAATCAGACTCTAGACCCTACCCACATTACCCCTTCCCCCTCAATGTCCAGCTCTGCATAAGCCCCGCAGCTGATCTAGAGCCCATTCCAGAAGTAGGGAAAAGGACCATTTTCTAGCTGGCCTTTCCTTTCTAGATGGGGTCTGGAGATTGGAGCCTAGATGGTTTCCAGAGGGCATTGGATACCTCATGACCGCAGGGGCTGGGAGTGACAGGGATGCTGTTGTCCTAACACTTCCTCCATCGTCTCCGTCTCTCTCTCCCCCTCTATCCTCAGACCGAGGAAGATAAGAAAAACCTAATGAGACTCCAGGACCTGGTGGACAAACTCCAGATGAAGGTCAAAGCCTACAAGAGGCAGGCAGAAGAGGCGGTGAGTATCCGACCCTCCGGATCAGCTCTTTGACCCAGTCCCCTCATTGACCATTCATCCCAGTCAATCCTTCCTCCCCACCCTCCAAACCAGGGCCTGCCTGTGTTCACTGAATATCCAGTTGCGGGTAGTTCCACAGGGAAACCTGTTAATTTTGTTGTTGTTGTTTTCTGTGGCAGCTCCCACTGAGGCAGAAGCCAGGCAGGTGCCTGGGAGGGAAGGATGAATGGGTGAATAGCTGAGTGAGGATGGGGATGGATGGACAGGTTGACAGCTGAGAGGATGGATGGGTCTAACCTATTAGTACCCATTCCTGCTCTTATCGGCTGCAAATCCAGTGGCAGGCAGTTCCACAGGTTAACACAATCCATTTGGTCTCTATGCCCCCAGTGAGCCAGGGACATTCCCCTCCGCCCCAGGGCAGTAGCCAGGCAGGTGCAGGGTCCTGCCTGTGCTGAGTCCAGGGCCCAGTACAGACCCAGCAGCAGGCAGTTCCGCAGGGTAACGCCCTGGTTTCTCTCCCCCGGAAGGAGGAACAAGCCAACACCAACCTGGCCAAGTTCCGGAAGGTGCAGCACGAGCTGGAGGAGGCGGAGGAACGGGCCGACATTGCCGAGTCCCAGGTCAACAAGTTGCGGGCCAAGAGCCGCGACGCCGGAGGGAAGGTGAGCTGGCGGGTGAGAACCAGGGGAACGACGCTCAGCCCAGCCCTGACCCCCAGCCTGTCACCCCAAGGGTGTCGCTTCGCCTTTCTCTCTGTATCCCTCGGGGAGTTCGTTCCTTTTCTTTCCTAGTCTATCAGCCCGACGTCCCTTTTCCTCCTTCCTTACCCTGATAACTGCACCTGTTCTCTCTCCTTCTCACTCCCTTCATCTCCATCACTCCATTTCCTCTCCGTTCTCCATCTGTTCTTTCTCTTTCTCGCTCCCTCCATCTCCATCCCTCCACTTCCTCTCCGCTCTCCATCCGTACTCTCTCCTTCTCGCTCCCTCCATCGCCATCCCTCCATTTCCTCTCCGCTCTTCCCTCTCTTTTCTCGCCTGCTCTCTTTTTCTTTCCTTCTCTGTCACTCTCTCCTCTGCTTTTTCTTCCAGAAGCTCCATGATGAGGAATGAAGAGACCCGATTGTCCAGACGGTGGCTGGGAACCTCCCCCCATCCCCCCTACAAGTCTGGGCTTAATAATCTAACATTAATTGAGAGTCATTAATAAAGTGGAACAGCAAACTTCTGAGCCTGGTGTCCCAGCACCCCATTCCTGCTGCTCACGGACCCCTCCCCCACCCAGGATCACCCCGCGCCCCCCACCCCCGAACCCAGGCGTCCGGTCCCTTCTCCCACCTTCTTCAGTGTCACTGTGCCCCCTGCTGGAGAACCCAGGCATCTGGGCCATTCCCAGCTATTCAGACGCCCCCTGGTGGGCAGTGGGAGTGTTGCACTCTGCTGTCGGCTCCCAATAACAACACAGGGTCCATATAGGATATATAGGACCAGACCCCATTTTACTGTGGTTGGGGGACACCACTTACCGTTCCTGGTTCAGGGTGGGAGAGAGTCAGTGGAGAGACAAGGATCTAGCAAGTCCCAGCCCGGGCGCGCAGCAGGCCACAATAGAGAAGTATACACATCCCCCCGCCCCACATCAAACAGCCCCCTCAAAATAGAGGGGTGCCTTGCCCCCTGCCAGAGAAGGGATAGGGAACCTCAGGGGGCCAGTGTCTGTGGAGGGGGGAAGGGCTGCTTCCCTCCTATTTAAAGCCGGGGGGAGCAAATGGTGACATTTTGAGGTGCCTGTGAGAGGGGGTATCCGGGGGTGAGTGCGCTGATTTTGGACCTACATTTTGCCAGTCAAGGGGTGACTCTATGGCTGAATCTAGGGACGCATCTTGCTGCTAATTTGTGGGGAGAACGTTGCTTCTAAGGTGGGGGTGCAACTTGCCACTCTGGGGGTGAATCTGGCTTTTAACTTGAGGGTGCATCTTACTGTCCCCAGAACCCAGGCGTCTCCACCCCTCCCGCCTCCCCGTTCACCTGGGTCTGTCGCTCTAGCCCAGTGGCGGGGAGAGAACACAACACATGAGGCAGGGGCAGTGCCTGGCCTCACCAGTACGGGGCGCAGGGACACACACACACACACCCCCCCC